>MEHQ01000938.1:85783-107143 GCA_008828725.1 Saccharina japonica | reverse complement strand
CTATGGCGATAGATATCTAGCAAAAACGCTGGACCGATGTTCACAGAAGCACCAGGATACCTCGTCGAGCCGCGACGGCGATATCATAACTTCTAGATTTGTCCCGAGGTGCCACTTGGACGGCTAGCACTGCTTGGTCTGAGGCATGCCAGGCGCTCTATTTGCGTGTGAAGCTATCCTCTGTACCAGGAGCACTCGCTGCCTACGTGAGGTACCCCTGTCCTAGAGTCCAGCTGCACAGTCCCGAGGCAAATTTCATGGGTTACTTTCTGTTGCGGCCTGTTCCGGATCGGGTGCCTAAAAATTCGATCGGACACAAACCGCAAAAACAGCATGGAATGGAACGAACGAACGCGAATAGTCTCGTTCCGTTCCAGCCATTCCAAGCTATCGAATGGAGTAAGACACGGCACTCACGCAGAGAAACCAGGGAAATCGTGCTTTCCACTCCCGCGGGAAAAAAACTTCGAGCGCCCGCCACGCGAGCCACAGATGCTCGGATCGAGCCAAACCTCGACCAATGTGTCCGGCCGGGCTTCTCCGTGTCGGGGTACTTGGCGTTTTGCCGAAAAGTGCTCGTCGAAGAGAAAAGTTGCGAAAAGTGCGAAAATTTCACAAACATAATCTCGTTCGCCACCCGAATTTTTCCCTCGTGAGCCTCCTGTACAGGCCATGGCCGTGTCCCGTGGCTCCTACCGCAGGCGAGACCTGTGGCGTCTGCACGTGCTCCATCGCGTGCTCCCATATCATCTCATTTTGCCCCATGCCCTAGCGGGCCTCCCAGCAAATGTCGCAACCAGTTGCAACACTTCCAGCACCAATCAACTGCCGTAAATCTCGTTCCAAGTGGGCCGTTCGGTTCTGCTGAACAAGGATTACTGTTTTGACACATATGCTTCCTCTTTACAAATTTACGGACAGCTTGGAACGCTTGGAATCTGTTCGCGTGTTTTTTTTTTAAATATCCAATCAGCACCACTTTTTCAGGCAAATAATTTTACGTTCGGTTCCGTCCCAATGCCCGCGAAGTGAAGTTAAGGGCCTGCTTTAAAACGAAAACATCTTTGTTTTCGTTTGTTTGAGTTTTTTTTTTTTGTTCGTTTGTTTTGATTTGACCTGATTGGTCGAAACGTGAATAACCAGCAAGATATTCTGATTTCAAAACTGAGTAGTTCAATAAAACGGAATTCCACAAGAAGTCTTTTGGGACTTCTTTTGCTCTTTTTTTTCTGTTGAATAGGGAGTTCATCCAACTCGACGTGGCGTGTTCCATGAAACCGAAGGAAGCCACGCAAACTTGAGCCATGTCGTCGACTGATTCAGAGGCGAGATCCACCGTTCCCGAGAGGCACGGATACCGGATCAGCCGCAGCGCGAGGTCCGACGGCCCCTACCATAGGGTAGACCGCTTGCGGCGCCTAAAAAGTAATATAGGCCGTCGCAAATCCAATTTTTCACCCCTCTTTGCCTCCCAAAACACACGAGCACCGACCAGGTCGCGACTTGGCGTAGAAGTTCGATCGCTGTATCCCCGTCGCTGCTGCCCGCGTTGGGCTTCGGGGCTGCGCCAGCCCACCCAAGACATCCCTAGAGTGATAGCCTCCTAGCCGGTGCTGGCAGACATACTTTTCCGCTGCCAGCGGCGCCCCGGGGAGGACACAGGCCGTAGGTCGCCTCGTTGGTTACTCACGGGTGTTCGTTGACCCTTGTGCGTTATTCTCATTTTTTGACGCAATACACCATCCCTCGATAAGACCCAAACACGTTTTTTCAGGGAAATCGTATTCAAAACAAACGAAAAACAAAAATTGTTTTCCCATTTCAATAAAAAGCGATGTTCGTTAAGATGGGCCCTTAAGACACGCCCTGAGGCTTTTTTTTGTACGTAAGTGCCAGTAAATAATACGTGATGTCCTGTTGTTTGCCCTGATTTCACGAGCTGGTCATGCGCACACACAGGAGAGCGCAGACATATCGGTATACCACAGACAGGTAGAAACAGAACATGCAGAGAGCACAACGTTACTACTCTGCATAGGCACCAGCAGCAGGTAACACCGTGCCTGGGTGATACACCCATCTGCGCTGTACTGCTGTGGCTAGCTGTTCATCGGAGCAAGCGGTCCGTAATCCACCATCTACCTTTCTGTTGTGCTGATATATGTGACTGACCCACTCTCACTTTGGCCTGAAATGTAATGGTCGCTTTGATCAAATAGGAGTACGTACCTCAACTGTTCATACGTACGAGTACATGTATTTTTTGTGTTTCTTTCCTGAAGCTCACTTCAGAAATCTACAAGACATCAGACAATATGCAGCAAACACAAACAACGAGGTCACAGCCCCGCCTAGAAGCACAAGCAGCAGACATTACTGTGGCGGGTCCGCCGTTTACTGCTGCTGTGGCTATTAGTGGTTGCTTCATCGGCGGCTTGCATCCGTCATCAGCAATCGCCACCACACCTCTCTCTCTCTTTTGCGCTGCTGCCTGCTGCCTGCCTGTGCTTGCATGGTGTATGTGCGGCCTGTCGTGCATATGGCGCAAGCCGCGACAAATAATACTGTACCGGTATTTGGGCAAATCATTTTTTAATGTTTAACTATTTATTTTCAGGTGCGGGGGTGCAATCTGGGCAAAACAAAAAATAATTACTGTAGATCGCATTTCCAATTTTATTATTTCGTACCACAAATAGAGATAATTACTGTAATTATTTTCGGAGTGCGGGCACACGATAACCCAGACCCCACATATATAAGACAAACAGCAAACACAAACCAAGTGGATTTCTTACGTAGTAGGCAGGTGTGGTCGAGAGTTTCAGCCCCTTCTTCGATGCATCCTTTTCTACTTCTTCTGCAAATACTATCCCACCACTACTGCTGTACGAGCACTGCTGTGTCCCATGTGTCACGTGTGCGTGCGTGTGCGGTGTGTGCTGTGTGTCATAGACCTTCCATACCTTGAGCGCCACAACAATAAACTTTTGACAAATATGATAAAATGTTTGGCGAGGTCATTAACAAATCTCTGAGAACGATCGAGTCAATAGTAGTAATGGTTCCATCATATTTCCGAGTATGTTTTATCCCCAAAAATGCAGGTGCAGTTTTTAAAATGATATTTGTACAGCAGTAATACGCAGATATTTCATAACGTCGTATTTATGTAATACCAGTATACAATATTACATGCGTATGATACAATATCGCATGTTGTATTAATAGTAGATTCTCGATTTGTCCTTGCGCCACTCCCCTAGGCACGTCCCGGAGGGGAACCTTGTTCTATTAGATTCAAGTACCAGGAACCAATACGTGTTTTGTGTTTACAAAGTCTACTGGGTTGAAAATACTAACACTGTACAGTGCCAGCCACTACCTGCTATCTACCTACGCTCGTACGCTAAGCAACCGTGGTCATACTCAGTCAAGATCGCGTCTCGATTTTGCCGGTTCTAACCGGTTAAACCGGTTAACCGCGGTTTCTTTTCTTCCGGTTTACAACCCGGTTTTACCGGTTTAACCGGTTTAAACCGGCAACAAAAAACGCGGATTTCTTTTTATCAAAACCGTCTAGCTCGGCCACGCTTGCCTGGGTTTCGCTCTCAAATAACCGGTCTTAAACCGGTTTTCTTTCGTTAACCACAAAGGTGCCCACCTCTACTCCTGACATCTTTGTTAGATATGATACGAGTGTGATCGTGATTGGTCAAGATGAAACACTTGGCTGTCATTACGTATCAATTTTGGGACCCACCCCGATCGAATTTCTGTTTGTTAGCTTCCCTCTTCTGGTAGATTGCTGTAGACTGTAGACTGCTTGTGCAATATCAAGAGCGAACGCGAGACCAGGAACAGAACAACAACAACAACAACAACAACATTCATCAACTCTCCGCCATGATCATTGACGATGGAGGACCCTGCCCACAGGCCGACCAGGCACGGATCTCTCAGCAGGGACGTTCTCAATGATCGATCCCCACGTCTACGACACACCACAAACCACTGCTATGTGTGTTGTCTTCACATTAAACTCGTTATTTCTACCCAACTACCAGGTACATCAGTACACCCAGTCTCTGTCCTGATTCCTAATCCTAGAGAGATGCAAATTCTGTGGTCACAGACTGTGAGACAGAAAAACCGACTGGGACTCTTATATACGTACGAGTACCAGGTACCTGGTATGATATAAGAAAGAGCCTCACAAAAACTCGAGTTTCCGGGAAGAAAATAAGAAATTCGGGAGCGGTTATAAGCAAGTTGATGTGGAACACACCCTGTTCTAAAATAAGAAACCCAGCCCGGGAAGTCAGTATCTCGGTTTCTTAAAAGGGTCGATACTTGCACATGGTGGTACATGCCTACATGCCTGATACATAAGAACCTTCGTATTTGTATGCCTACGTGCGTAAATCTACATGCTGTCATTGCTGTCGGCGATGTCTCGCATGATACTCGTAGCTTGGCGGTGTTTCCTGTCTCGTATCGTCTAGTCCTGTCTGTCTGAGCCTTGTCTAGGGCAGTCTGCCTGTGTCTGTGTCGTGTGTATCCGTCTGTCAAGTTGTTGATCTCACCAGCTCGTCGAGCTCCGAGCTCTTGCTGGAGGTCCCCTGGTCCTTCACCCGAGCCCACCCTTGCGAGGCCACGGCCGCGGCCAGACTCTCGCCGTCGAGCTTGACCCAGCCGAAGCTGCGACCGCTGGCTCCTGCCTGAAACTCAACCTTGAAAGTCACCTGATCAACGAAGAAACCAAGGCCAACAGCAGCAGCAGCAGCAGCAGTTCAGTGCATTTACTTGAGCATTTTGGTAAGTACAAGCAGAATTTGTAATGTTCGACACAATCAGAAGTCAGCAGTCACATCAATCGGCGAGGTGTGCCCGACGCAGGCGTGAAAGTAGACACCATCGGTGGAATATGCAGCAGCAGCAGCAGGGGCGGGGGCGGGGGCGGCGGCAGCAGCAGTTACGCCGCACATGGTGTATATATTCCAGGTATACGAGTGAGTGACAGGGGCGCAAGACAAAAACAAAATACTGCTGTAGTTGTACAGCTGCTACGCTTTATATAGGCGTCTCTCGGCACAACCGAACGGAGGCATATCAGCACCAGAGGGTTGCATCACACGGGTCTTGGAAATATAGCAGATATGGTGGTGATTTGTGGGTGCGTGCAACTCGTGATTACGTAGCTGGGTTCTCGGACGGTATACGATATACCCCGTGGCATCACAAGAGGCATCAAGAGAGTCGGCGGCCCAACCGCACGATAGGCCGGAAAGGGTCAAAGCGGCAAAAGGGGCAGGAGGTCGTTTTCAGTCGTCCAGCGGCCGAGACTGATGCAAAAGCAACTCCTCCATCTCTCATCGGATGCCCCGAAGGTGCGTCGGGTATGCGAACAGATCTTACTCGTACATACACGATCCATCCGCTCTTTCGCCCCTGCTGTGTACGTAAATCGCCCGCTCGCTCTTGTCTTGGCCTTCCTACTCTGCCCTCTGCGAACTTCGCACCACTCCACACCCACAATCGTACCAGGTACAGTAAGGTACAATTGCACAGCAGTACCTGCTTTCCGATGCACTTCTTCCGCAAGAACTCGCGGCTATCCCAGGCGAACTGCTCGTCGGGGATGCCCGGGGCGCGGCCAAGCTTCGGGGCCTGCAGGGAGGCCAGCGATAGTTGCATCTCGGGAGGGGGGCCATGGGCTCCCCCGCGGCCTGCCGAGCAGGACAGGAGAGGGGTCGAGATGGGCACGAACGTGCGGGGGAGAACAAACAGGCGAGGGGCGGCGGTTGGGGGAAGAAAAGCCTGTAAGAACATGACTGGAGGATGATTCGGACGGATAGAGGCACCCGCGGTCGGCTGCAGACAGCGATCTTGCCTATAAGGCGAAGGAGGATGCAGTATTCCTCCGCTTTTCCCCTCGTCTCTCTTCGTCCTTTCCTATCTGTCTGTCTGTCTGTCTACCTGCCTGCCTGTCTATATGCCTCGTCCTGCCTGCCTTTGTCCTTGGTCACTCACCCAGGAGGAGCACGGTGTCACCCGACAGCACGGCCTTGACTGTTCCTTGAGACATGGCTCGCGTTTCACTCTGTATCTTCAGGTCGATTTGGCACTAACTTGTGTAAAAGTTCGCGACACGCGTTGAACGCAGTGCTGGGTCGTAATAGGCGATAGGTCTCGAGCAATTCCTACGGTGAGAGAGATGCTCACAGCCGAATGGGACGTCAAGGAAAGTCAAGCGCACAACTCCGCGGGCAAACTCGAGACATCCCGGTATCCCGCTTACCAATCCCTCTGCTGAAACCCTTTATTCCCCAACCCCGGTTATATCAAAAATAAGAACGCCAACCAGATTATACGGGCCCTGTTTGTGGATGGCCGCGGGCACAATCTCCTGTCGCTCTCGGAGGGTGGCTGTCGGCGGAGACTCAGAGCTATGGTGCGTCGCAGATACGAGTACATAGACGAGATGACGGTTATGTTCTGTGGGGCTGGGCTAAATTCGGAGCGTTTGCTGCTGAAAAATGGCGATTGCCAAAGCCAGGCCGGCCCTGGATTCTTGGGATGGCCATGGGGCCGTCGAGCCCCACACAACGAGCTTGTGGGGGCGGAGGCGTCGGGGGTGGAGTCTGACTCCCACCCGCTTAGTGCTCGCTTGACCAGGAATAAGGCAGTTCGTCCGGCTCTTTGCTCGTCGTAGGCAGAGAGCAGGAGAGCGAAATTGGAGCTGTGTCTCCTGTACTTGTGTTGCGAATTTGAGAACGAAGCCTGATCGTTGTCGCGGCATGGGAGAGGGTTAGGCAGACTATTAGGGTACACAGACTACATACACAGCAGCGTCTCCTGTGACCTTTTGCTCTCTGCAGGCCCCTCTCTAGAGCAACCACGCGCACCGTTGCTCTGGTTCTCTCTTTGATGGCCAGTTCCCTTGCCTCACCCCTGCTTACCTGTTGCTCACCGCCTGCTTCGCTCTCTATGTTGTGTTTTGTTGCTCTTGCTGTCCCTCTCTTCTCTCTCTCTCTCTCTCTGACCTTCTTCTTTCGCTGGACAGTCGCTCGTTATCTCGCCTGAGTTCCAGCACATCCTGCGTATTCTCAACACCAACATCGATGGCCGACGCAAGGTGGGCATTGTTGGCTATTTTTGTGTGGTATTGCTTCGATTGTTGTGGTGACGGTGACCTATTGGTACAGCAGTAGAAGCGATTGGGTATGTGGATGCGTCATGGGATGCTTATGTGGTTCCATCAAGTAAATGGTCTCGGTTGTCGAATGCACCTCTGAGCACCCGAGCAGCTAAGAATGGTGACGCTGCTACGTGCATAAAGTGCTCTTATGTAAAGGTGCGTAACTTTTATAGCATCATCGCCTATGTTTTTGTCATACGTAAGCTACGATACACTCGTTACGTGTACGAGTACGACCACCTCTCAGGATGCAAGTTGTTATCTACACCCTGCTCCCTCGTTTGATGCTCATTTCTTATTTCCCAGTCGGCCACATTGGAATGAGTTCTACTACTGCTGTAGTTGCGATGAAAAGTTGCACCTTCGGTATTGGTACGGCAGCAGTTGTATTTCACCAGCTGCGACGACTCCTACTTTATTAGATACCACAGTTGTGGTGACTTCTTCCTATACCCGTGTACCGTGCTCTTTCTGGCTATTTTCTAATATTACGGGGAACCAGAGTCAACAGGACCTACGGTATAGACAAACACCTAGATATTTTCCTATTTTTACCAACAATGAGTGGTCCTATTTATCGCCCCCCGTGACCATCAATAGTACAGGTAGCAGCTACGAAGACAGCAGTACCAGGGGTATCATAGTACGGTACGAGGCAGCAAGGCAGCTGCTGCTCTTTCCACATGTGGCATGTGGTCGGGTAATTGGTACAGACCCTCATATACCAGTTACCAGGTAGCTATATACGTAGGCAGAGCTACTCCGGTTTCGGAATCGAGCCAACCGGCAAATTGATCGCGTCGGACCAAACGCGATACGTCGTGCATATGGCACACCCCTCGTTGTATTGTCTTCGCACCTGCATATTTTACGGAGGCGTTTCCTGGTTTCGAAACACCGACAGGTCTGCAAAAAAAGCATCCCGCAATAAGTACGTGCAACTTGCCGTTTTTTTCCGATGCATGGGGCAGAGGTTGAACATGGTCGCCGTGTTGCGGTGCTTGTACTTTTTCCATAACATAGAAGCCAACCCCTGTTTGCACGTGATCTCTATACGTACGTACATAGAAACATGTTACATGTAGATGCCTCATCGTTTGTTTTTTGTTTGCCTTCCATCCTCTTGTCATCCCGGTATTCGACATCAAACTCGATTCTCGTTCAACCACCATTACTGCTCTATTTATGTCTCGGTTGTTGAAGCCTCGTCGTGCTCAAAACACTCGAATGCGCCCCCCCCCCCTCGGCGCTTACTCGAAACATCCCTCCTTAGGTCCAGTACTCCCTGACCTCCATCAGGGGTGTGGGACGCCGTTTCTCCAACCTCATCTGCAAGAAGGCTGAGGTTGACCCCAACAAGAGGTGAGGGATGAGGGAAGGACAAGCGCACCTCGAGCGTCGATGCCTCCGGCTGGCCGCTTGCTGCGCGATGGATGCTTCGATCGTTGTCTTTGGGTCGCGGGGGGGGGGGGGGGGTTGGATTGGGGTGCGACAGACAAACAAGACGGCACATCGTTGGGTGGGGCTGGGTGGGTGTGTGATTCCAATATTTCAGGGGGGCTCAGTAACTTGAACGAACGAACCCAAAAAGCATGTATCTTCTGTATGTTTACGAGCGTACCCACTAAATTTTGGTTCTGATTACTATGTTCCGCCTTAGTAAAGACACCGTGAAGGCAATACAGGACTAGTAGCGGTACTCGTAGCGCTCAGAGCGAGTAGTAAGGTACCACGGGTGTTTCTGTCAGACTTTCGGCGTGCGTTATGTGCAGGTTGCACCTGCAAAAGTTTTTGTGCAGGCTGTGTGTGGCCAATTTCATCCTTGCCCGTCGACCCAGACCAAGACAACCCCAGACAAACCCCTAACCCGAACCCCAGCCCCTTGGAGAGCACGAGGTCGGCAGGGGCAGCCACGCGGCTCCGCCGCGTGTTTTGTTGACGTTTTTCCAAAAAAAAAACATGCGGCCCAAAAGGCCAGCCTCACACATTAAAACCAGCATCCTGCACAAAAACTTTTGCAGGTGCAACCTGCACACAGTACGCGTCCAGACTTTCAGGCGGTGTACAACGCGTCCCAGGCTTTAATTTCAGTACGTACGTAGTGTACAGTACGTGCGTAGTAGCGTAGTGAGTTTGGATGTGAGCGGTGAGGTGGCGTTCAAAAAAACTGGAATACAGCTGTTCGCCAAAACGGCTCCGCTGGTGCGCGCCCACTGCTTCGTCCTTATGGCCAAGTATGTTCTTCTGAAGCTCCCGCTAGCGTGAAAAGGTAACAAGGGCCACTTTCCCTTCGTTCGGGATGTTCAAGCTAACGAACCCAAGGGTTAGGAGCACACACAAGCTGTGCTTGACGGTATTGTCGCACGGCAACGAAAAATCGGCGAGTGCGCGGAGGGGCTGGCCTAGCCTGTGCTGGGTGGCAAACGCTTTACTGCGGAACATCAGGAGAGGAGCGGCTGCAAGCCCGCCCGCCGCGGGGGGGAATGTCACTATTTTTAATACAGTAGAGGCGTAGTCATGGGGTAGGATCTGTGACTTCCTTGAGGTGACTCCCGGGGGCACATGGCACCAGTAAGTGTTGCATTATTTCCGTACAGAATCTGTTGCCTCTTTGTGTTGCCGTACCGTTATCTATCTCGGGGACAGCGTGAGGAACTAGGCGAACTACTGTATGTTGGGGATGGAAACTTGGAGCTTGCAAGGCGTATTTTTATCGGGGACTAAGTGTCATATGTATGAGCATGTGTATTCAAAAGTACCCCCAAAATTTTGTGTAACGACGCTGCCTACATGTACAGCTATCGTTTCAGTTTCTGTCCACCTGTTCCTGTGGAAACGCTTTTTTGTTGTTTTCTTATTTTGTCTGCGTCGTCCCGTCCTCTTTGGAACTGCTGTGTTATTTTTCCATTCTACCTTATCGTCCCTGTGGATGCGAAGTAGTTACGTATATATATTTTCATGTATCTCCAACTCGAACCGGCTTTCGGCTAAACCAGTGTCTCCAAGTTATAAAGCAATCTTGCCTGCTCGTGCATTTCGTCCGTGAATGGAAGAAGACCCTATAATTGTAATCCCCAATGCGAACGGGAAAATGTCGCAATTGCAATCCCCCATGTAATCGTATTCGACTTCTTTTTTTTTTGGTTGCTCGGGACACAGGGCCGGAGAGATGACCGCTGACGAGATCGAGAAGCTCGTGGCCATCATTCAGAACCCCCGCCAGTTCAAGATCCCCGACTGGTTCCTCAACAGGCAGAAGGACTGGAAGACGGGCAAGACGACCCAGATCTCTTCCCAGACGATCGACCAGAAGCTCCGAGAGGACCTCGAGCGGCTGAAGAAGATCCGGTAAGCGGTTGCGGGTTTTTTTTTCAGAGTTTTTTTTTTTAATGGTTTATCGGTTTTAGTAAGGAGGTCCGGTGCGTTAACCGTTTTCTTTGTGTTTTATTTGAGTGCCCTAAGATATGCACCGTACGAAAAGAAGGGACAGCCAAGAGCTCCCGCGATTTTTAACCCGCCGCACAGGAGGAGGGGAGGGAGGGAGGGGCGACGTTTGTGTAGATACTTGTTTGTGGCGAAGTAAAAGTGTGCCAGATGTCCGACGGCGGGTAGGCTGTTTAAAACATCCGTTTCGTGATGGAGACAGTATATCGCACGTATCATACCAGGGTCGGCATATAGGCTGTTGTTTACGGAGCCGAGTGGGTCTCCCTTATCGCCTTGCCCGTTTTAAATCCCATGAAGTGGCGGGAGCGCGTTATCCAACCGCCACCCGGTGTCATGGTTGTGGTTGTGCGGCAGTTCTGGTCACTCGGTGACGGAAAGGCTGGTTGTCGGATTCCATCGATTCCGTTGCGTGTCCCGAGTATTTCGGTCAACCGTTTCTTGCCCTAGACACGCACGCGCGGCCGAATGTTCTCAGATACGGCTGTGCCTTATCGGCCCCCCTTTTTCGACTTGACATAAGCGTATGCCTTGGTGGTTCCCACTACTACGATGCGGGTGGGTATCATATGTATAGTTATGTTTGTGAAATTTTCGCACTTTTCGCAACTTTTCTCTTCGTACGAGCACTTTTCGGCAAAACGCTAAGTACCCCGACACAGCAAGCCCGGCCGGACACATTGGTCGAGGTTTGGGCTCGATCCGAGCTCTGTGGCTCGCGTGGCGGGCGCTCGAATTTTTTTTTCCCGCGGGAGTGGATAAGCCGATTTCCCGGGCTTTCTGCATGAGGCCGTGTTTCGTACGTACGTGCCAGTAAATAACGATGTTCTATTTTTAGATGTTGTCTGTTTTTTGCTCTCTCACATGCACACAGGCCAGAAACATGTACCAGATACCAGTAGACAACAGACAACATGCACAGAGCACGGCGTTACAGTGTTGCCGCCAACACCAGTAGGGAACATCGTGCGTGAGTGGCACATCCATCTGGGCTGTACTGCTGCTGTAGGTAGTTGTTTTATCCAAGGCTGTTGTCCGTAGTCCGCCACCTGTCTTGCATTCTTTGCTGTTGTGCTGTGTGTTTACGACATATCCAGGGTCACTTTGGACCGGAATGTAAGGGCCGTCTTTATTACGTGTGAGTACGGCAACTAATATTATATTTCTGATGTTGCGGGTTCTTGCCCCAAGCACACCACCAAACTTTTAGACATCAGATAACATGCAAAGAGAACACAAACAACACGTTGCAACCCCGCCCAGCAGCACAAGCAGCAGCAGGCAACATCACGCGCATGTGGCAGGTCCGCGCTGTACTGCTGTGGATCCAGCAGCAGTAGTTGCTTTCTCGGAGGCTATGATCCGTCATCGGTCATCTCTATCTCTCTCCTTCTGCTGCGCTGCTGCTGTGCATGTGTATGTGCGGTGCGTCACGCACTCACTGCTGTGGACACGCACGCCAGTATAAAAGTATTTTGACTCTTTGGTAATATGGTCAAATGAGTGCGATGCCCGGTTATTTGTTTGAAGTCGTCAGTTCGAGACTCTCGTTCATAAGTTTTTCCTTTTTAGTGGGGGATAGAAATTTACTTGCTATGTGTCGGCGGGCCGAAAATGACTTGACCTTGGTATGGGGGGTGAAAAAGCTCACCGTGCATTGTTATCCCACCCACTGTTCGAAAGATGCCCGAGGTGACGAGACTCGAAATACAGGGCGGACAAAACTACCGCACGCGCTTCATGCTGTTTTATTGCTCTGCACTGCTCGTGTGCTGTCTGTGGTGTCTGGGTTACGCACGTACATAATATATACATAAAACAAACCAAAGTGAAAAATAAACAGTCATTTTCGGCCCTGACACAAAAAATAAGCCAATTTCGACCCTCCGCACCAAAACCAGGCCAATTTCGAACCCAAGACAAAAACCAAGTCATGTTTGATCCCCCCACATAAAACCATGATGATTTCGACCCTAACACTGAAATCGAGTCTATTTCGATCCCCTTCTAGAACCAAGTCAACTGTGGTGCCTCTCCACACAACAAAGACATATAATACATAAACACACTGGCGAACATAATATAATGTTTGGCGGAATCGTTAGGAAAATCTATTAAAAATATGCAGTCAATAGTAAGGGTTCCACACTATTTCCAAGTCTTCTTATCCCCAAAAGTGCGCAGGTCATCTGATACTGTTAGTTCTAAAAAATAGTATGCATGTACCCTGCATGTACGGTAATATGCAGATAATTCATAATCACGTCGCTATGATGTAGTATGCTTGCGTAGGATACAATATCGAATTATGTACGAGTTTGGATTTCAATTCGTTCTTGCGCCACTCCCCTAGGCATGTCCCGGAGGGGAACCTTGTACCCGTTATCATTCTGGTCGTATGCTTGTTATCCCCTTGTGGGCTGTGATATGAATATCAAACGGGGTTTATATTTCCGGCGATAGTGATGGAACCCGTGACGTGTTGTGTTTTTTTTATCGAATCTATCGTTTAATTTTTGTGCTGTTGCTGACATCTTTCTACTTTCGCCTTTCCTTGCATCCGTCCATTCGCGCGCACCGGCTCATTTTCTTGTCCAGCTCCCACCGTGGTATCCGCCACTACTGGGGTGTCCGCGTGCGCGGGCAGCACACCAAGACCACCGGACGCCGCGGGAAGATCGTGGCGGCGGGTGGCCGCAAGTAGAGAGGGGGCAGAGTTTTCTCATGGCCGTCTTTTTGACTTGCTGTCACGGCATGGGCTACTATTGCTTGCCGTCGTCTCCATGCGCGTTGTCGTGTGGTAGCGGGGGGTAGTAGAAGCGGATGCGCAGGCAGGGAAGGTTTACACCGGAGTGAACGCAAGGGAGATTAAAAAAATCCGACAACAAAAAAAACATGTTTTATCGCCGTGGATTGTTTTTTTTGGCGCGATTTGTTTTTTCGTGTGCTTCAAGCGTCGTCGATCGCAGTCCAGTCAGACGTTGCACGCGCACAGCACCCCATCTGTGTTGGCTCTGGTCCAGTCCGCAGACGGGTCTAAGGATGATGAAACTGACACTGGCCGCGTTGATTGAAGGATCACGTGTGAGATGATTGTTTGTGGGTCTAACGCCAGATGATCATGCTGTCCGCGTTGTGTATATCCCCATGCAAGCTTTCGATGCTGTTTTTTTGCGGATATCTAACGCTACTATATACAGAGTAGAGCTTTCCACAAGTTACGCTCTTGCTGTACTTTCACGATGACCTTTAATTTGCTGCATTTCCACACGAGAGAGTACTTTACGAGATCATGCGGTCTCTATCCTCTCGCGCAGAGCGAGCTAGCCGTCGTGGTTCGACGTTCGAGCTGCCGATATCTGATTCGAGGCTTCTACACAGCGGGCTACACAAAGAAAGACGTTCCTTGACCACTTCCCTCCTCTCTGCTGCCATGACATCACACAGTAGGTTCTGCTCGTACTGTACTACATTCTTGGTAAGACTTGAAAAAGAGCGCGGAACCATATTTTAGCGACTGGATGACAGCGCTCTCGCGCGTACTCACGAACTCCTGACTCGAGCATGGCCAAGCCGCTTACCCGGTGTACCTCTGGACGCAATACCATCCATGTGTCCATATTTTACGCGTGACGCAGGTGTGTAGGATGTATTATGTACTATTTCCCCTTGAGATGCGGCGACTGATATTATCTGTGAATCAACACCCAAAAAGACAAAAATAGTACCCACTTAAGTACTATGCCGCGACCGAGTGGCAAACCCACCAGCCATTACTGTAATGACTGTGCTTGTTATGGCTTTTTGTCAGTCCATGTGAAACCTCTCCCTTGGATCTTCGAAGCCGTTGGTTGCTAACTCGGCCAATGCTAAAATAATCGTACCGGCCGGGTGTGTGTAGTGCTTGCTGTTTGCCCGGGGAGGGTCGTAGGCCTCCTTGTTTGTGTCTTACAAATGTGGTACAAGTTAAAACGAGTACTACAAGTGGATTCCAAATTGTTTTCGGCCACAACAGTGCGCGGGGAGCGTCGTGCGCGTTACCTGTATATTATTTTCTGAGCCGAGCCTGAAGATAGATGTGAATCTCCGCTGGCTGGTAATTATGCAACCCTCCGAAAAAAAGAGAGAACAATGAACCCCTTCAGTACTATACCTGCTACTGCTTGCTGTACATAATTAGGATAGAGTAGTACTGTAGGGATACACACCCAAGCAAGTGTTCGTGAGGATCAACTGAAGATTAGGGCCAACCGGATGTAAGGTATACACACCGAAGCAAAGGCCCACTCGTATTCGTGAGGATCAACTATTAATAATTGGAGTTCAGGCTCAACCTGATGCGTACTCATGGCTGACACGTTGCTGAGAACATAGTTTTTGGCAGAGGTGCGTATCATATATATGTACAAAGAGGGGGAGAGGCTATGAACCGTTTCATACAAATACGTCCTACCTGTAACTTCAATGCTCCCGCCAACACATTTATATACATACATGTTTCATGTTTCAGCTTCAAACCGCGGAGTGCAGCATATCGGACTCGCTGCTGATGATGATGATGATGCTTTCATTGATGTCGAGAAATCAACTCCTCGGCGCGGGGGGGGGGGGTGTTACTCGGTTCGTTTTTTAGGCAACGGGAGATTCAGTGCCGACCGACGGCGCACAACGCAAAATAGCACCATGTATGTACCTACGACGCGCACAGCCAGCAGTAAGTTTTAGCAACCGGTAAAAGGTCAAAGCAGTTTTTTTTTCAACTTCAAATCCAAACAAAGCAAAATAACACAGCAGTACAGATATAAGTATATCCTCGTGACGACCAACTAACTGTAAAAAAACAGTATCTCCAAGCCGACGCATCTCTCAGCTTTCCAAGTTGAGCACCAGCCAGTTGGGCTCGCGGGAGCTACCTAGTGGCGGACATAGTTGTTGACAAGGAATACGGAAATATGCCAACGAGATATATACGGTAGGTACTGCTGCGTCGGTATGATACGATCTTCCTACGTAAAGATTCTACGTACCGTCAAAGATGCAAGATCCAAGATACTGAGAGAATAAAATGTAACCGTTTTCTATCGATTCGTATTGCGCCGCACACCTATCACCACGCTCATTGCTTACCTAAGTATTCATGTTGGATGCGTCTGGTCATGCATAGCAGCCGGAAGATACGTAGCGATGGTAGTGGACGGTGACGCGAGCTGGGTCTGAAGGCAGCAGCGCTCGCGTTGCCTACAACAACAACAAAAATGGGCGTTCTTTGGCGGAGAGTGGAGCCTTCAGGGGCACCGTCTGGGGATGGAGCAGCCGCAGGCGGAGCAATTCCTTGCGTTGTCGGAAATAGGCGAGAGATACATGCATCATTAGAATTCGTTGTGTCATACCGGTAGAGCTACGTACGTGTGTATGCGCAATACGCACGTATTCGTAGCAGCACATGCATGTGGATGCCCTTTTCTGTTGGGCGATCGGCTGAAAAGTTACACAGTACTGTACCTGTGGTGGACTACAGTACGAACATCATACGTTGGCGCAAGGTTGGCGGCTGGTGTTGTGGTTTTTTCACAATAACGTCACTGCCGACGTAAGTCAACTATTATACGAGTACTCGCGTACAAGTGTTCCTTTACAGTACATGGGTAACGGGCATTGCTTGGTTACGACGATGCTTCCTCTTTCCACGCACGACTGCACGCAAAACAGGGTGTATCTAATCGGTGGATCGACCACGAGCAAGGACGGCCCGGACATTGCCTTGCGTGCTTACAGCTGGTCGCCTTCAGGCGGGCCCCACCACCACGGAACCCCTTCTTCTGAAGGACAGCCAGACGAAACCACCGCCCCCATCGCTGAAGGGGGCAACACGACAGCAACAGCAGCTGCTGCTGCGGCGGCGGCCGTTCTAACAAACTGCAAGGTTTCTCAAGCGGGCGACGTCCCCACCGCAAGAATCGGGCACGCGACAGTCGTGGTTGTTCACCCCGCCGCCGCCGCCGCCCAGTCCAAGATCATCCTCTTCGGTGGCGAGGCGTGCATCCGTACCGACGGAGGCTACCCGAAGCTACCCGGCGTATACGAGGGAACACCGAGTGAGCCATCTGGAACGCTGGTTTGGAAGGCTCTGGCTGGACCACCCGGAGGGGAAACTACAAACGCTGAGGTAATAGTCGCCGAAGCGGATGCTGTTAAGCCTGATGGTCCCGTCCCGATGGCCTTTCACGCTGCGTGTGTGGCTTCCGTGCGGGCCGAGGAAGCGATAGTGGTCCACGGTGGGATAAGCCAGAGCTCGGAGTTGCTGGGAGATCTGTGGGCCCTCTTCCCAAGATCAAAGCCCGGCAGTACAGGCCATGGTCACGGCGGTGATAACAGCGAAACGTTTAGCTGGGAGCGCCTTCAGCCGGAAGGAGAAGGGTAAGTGAGCGATTAAAAGTTTAGTCTCATTCACGCCGTGCGCTCCCTCGACGATACTGTATGTGCGGTATAAATACTCGATTATTTTCGCACAAACGCCTCCTCTGAGTTCAAGTCGAACCCGTCACAAGTCTAACTGCCTTCTGGTCGCGTTGTCTGCGGGGGTATACGGTAGAGAACACCTGATAAGAAACAGGAAATATGGTGCAGGCTGGATTTCTTACTCGAGAGAGGGCGCTTTCTACACTAATTTCAAGATAACGACTCCCGAATTTCTCATTTTCCTCCAAATCTTAGCCTGGCTTTCTTATTAGCCTGTTTCTTGTTAGGTGTCCTGTACTGTACACCAGTACCACGTTGTCTGCTACCTGGTACAACACACCATGAGCCGCTGGCAGTAGTGATGGGGTGTCTCCTTGCTGCCGTCGATTAACACACCGTCTGTGCTGTCTTGACTCTACATCATCCGCTGACGAGGAGATAGTATAGCTGTCGCTAGGAACTCGCGCAGCAGGCTATTTGTAAACTGTCGTCATGTTGTGTGCGTTGGTGGGTGGTAGACGGTGGGGGGAGTAGTTGATGGTGTTGTCTCATCGCCATTCATTGTAATTTGTCGAGCTGTTGTCCGGTCACAAGGCAAAATAGGTCAGGATCGGGCTCCAATGTATTATCGTATCGCAAAAATCGATAGACATACGTACGTATGCCGAACTATCGAACTTTCGATAGATATGTTCGAATACGTTTTTCCCTCTCCATCTCCTTGGCCTACCCAATGTTCTACTGCTTATACTGAATGGATGCTTTGAAATACCGAATGTGTTTAAAAACCGATTCGATTTTTGGTTAGGGTTATATCGGTATCGTATCCAACTTAATTGTCGCTCGACTGTTCATAACCATTGTACAGGCCTCCGCCCGCGGCATACCACTCGGCCACAGCCGTAAACAACGGGAAAAGGGTAGTGTTTATCGGCGGGCGGGATTGGGGATCGTCCGTCTTCTTGCTGGATGCTGTCGGCTTGAAGTGGTCCTCTGTGAACGTGTCTGGCCTCCCGGAGCGGTGCTTGCACACGGCGATCTCCGTGGCGGACATCAGAGCTGAAAGGTAACGTAACGTCTTGAGCCATGCCTTCTCTACAGTGCGGTAGCATGTTCTTCTACAGTGCGGAAGCATGCCTTTACAGTGCGGCACCATGCCTCTACAGTACGGTAATATGTATCTACAGTGCGGTATAAGGCCTCTACAGTGCGGTAGCTGCCTCTACAGTGCGGTATCATGCCTCTACAGCGTGGTAGCATGCCCCGTGCGATAGGGGGGGGGGGGGGGGTACTCGTGTCGTGCACGGCCTATGACCATAGACCCTCACATCCCTACAATGCCGGGACGGAGCACGTTGGGTTTTCACCAACCAGGCAGACATTGCTTGCACCAAGCGCGAAGCGCCGTGAGGTATTGGGCGAGTCGCATCGAGGGTGAGCTGGATCCTGCTAAGAACCGCCTGTGAGGCGGACTTGCATATGGACGACAACCCCCAATGAATTGATTTAATTTCTGGTGTGGCCACTTCGATAGGGGGGGGGTATTTTTGTGCCGGTACATTTCTGACTGACGTATCTTGTTGGTTGGCACATGCGTTTGTCTCCGAGTGATACCCAGTCCCGTTGGTCCTGTTTTGTTGACATGGCGGCACCGCGACTCACGCCCCTCCCGTCCTTGTCAGCCCATACAAAACAAAAACAACGTCCCCCCCCCCCCACCCGCACCGTCTCGAAAGGGATGCGTGGTCAATGGTCGTCAAAATGACAAAGGCAAGCAACAAATGAAGTACCCCCCCCCCCGCACCCCATGCTTCCGTCCTCGAAAAGGGATGCGTGGTCAATGGTCCAAATGAAACCATAAGGCAAGCAACAAATGAGTACCCCCCCCCCCCCGCCCCCCCCCCACGGCAGCCACCCGCACAACGAAGCAGCCCGACAGAAGACGAACGCCAACACGAGAAAAAGCAAGAAGAAGAGCCTTCTTCCGGCGCGCTAGATGCACCAACGCCTCAAGAGGAAACGCCGCCGCCGCCTACCGTTCAGCTATGGGATCCGGCAATAACCGCAAACTCGAGGGGTGGTGCAGGGGAGGGCAAGATTGGCGCGGGCGGGGTCGGCGGGGGCCTTGGCCAATCAGGAGAAGGTGGCGTCGGTGACCCCCAAGATGGCGGTCCTTCCTTCGAGAACATTCTAATTTTCGGAGGGATTGGCGCCTCTGCCGTCAGCGGGGTACGAAAACGTCACACCAACAGTATAGTCGTAGTCTACGTACTTCGTATAGTTTTTTTCAATGAATGTATTCACCACACATCGGACGGACCACGATTTATCTATCTACAGTATGTCCTCCAGAACGTGTATTTGTCGTTGTGATGAAATCTTGTGCAAGAAGAGCTGTGCATTGACCAAATCTCACCCGACGAAACATGAGCGCAAAGAGAGCCGTGTCACACAGATCCCCTCCCAGGGGAAAAAACATCATCTACGTAGATCATGCAGATCACATGATAAATTAATGACGTATTAACTTAGTTTCCCTGAAAATTCTAGATAGTGACAACGGTGGTCCGATCTGTTCGATGTACCATTCTGTTCCTCAGTATTTAAGGGCCGTTTTTTATTAATGTTTAGTCCAAATGGTCCTTATGCTTAGGGGCAGTCAAAACGGTCCTTATGTTTAGGGACAGTCAAAATGGTCCTTATGTTTAGGGACAGTCAAAACGGTCCTTATGCGTAACTTAAGGTATTTAGATATTCCTTTCACCCACCCATACCCTCCTACCAGGTATAACGATCCAAGTCATCAACTAATATCATCTACCCAAAACCCCTACTCTCGTAATTACCTGGTTTCATATATTCATATATATCGTGCCTCCGAAATCCGAAAACTATTTAATTTATAACCACCCCTGGTGCTGCTCCGTCTCGAAAGGGAAGCCTGGTCAAAATGGTCAAATGACTAAGGCAAGCAACAAATGAGTACGCCCCCCCCCCCCCCCTGTAAATACATCCCCGCGACATCAACAGGATGCGACCGTACTTCGGGTCGATGGAACCGTAGCGCCAATGCCGCTCGCTCGGAAGTCATTGACGCCCCCGGACCCCCGGTATAATCACGCCATGGTATCCGTTGAAGACGGCCAGAAAGTTTTCCTGTTCGGCGGTTTTCGCGGGGATGGGACGGGGCTGGAGGATGTCTTCCTGTTGGACCTAGCGAGCCCGGTTGGAGAGGCGGATGCAGGCTCGGAGGAGGAGGAGAAGGAGGACGGCATCGAGGATGAGGCTGTCCAGGTACATACGTAGGCGCGCGCGGATACGTGCGTCTCTCTTGTTGGTTTGGACGCATCGTGAAGCTACGACTAGGTTGGTCTCTCTTTTTTCTTGGATGCACAGCGGGAAGACACCCCTTTTGTCCCCCCCCCCCCCGAAATAGACCATTTGCGCCTCTGAGAGCATATGCTGCTACAGGTAACAGCCTCTGAGAGCACATGCTGCTACAGGTAACAGCGCTATATACTATTTTGTGTTTTGTATTTTTTTCCTTCAGTGTACAGCTCGAAACTTGGGATCGATCCCACTCATCATGGCCAATACGAAGAAGAAAAAACTCAAAAAAAAGGAAACAAGATCAGGAAATTAACATCAAAATGCTAATAATACTCGCACTTTACCATTTCCAAGCGCAGCGGAAGCATGCGCTGGTGTAGATCCGATTATCTCTCAGCTCAAGAAGTAGCAGCTCTGCTACTCTCCGTCCCGTGTGCGGATATTTTCACGTTGGCGTGCGCTCCTGCCATCACCTTGTTTCCGTGGCTATACGTTCCCTTTTTTTCTTGTATTCACAGACCAGAACAATTTTTACGTGCACCTGCAACGCGCCAACGCTAACATTGTGCGACCTCACAAAATCCCGTGCCAAGCCAAACTACCCAGCACAAGCCACTATTCACGATTCACAATTCCCGAATCACGATTCCCGATCCCCAATCACCGATTACCGACTCCCGATTCCCGATTTACGATTCAAGATATTCCTGATTCTCTAATTCCCGATTCTCCAGTTCCCGATTCTCCGATTCCCGATTCTCCAATTCCCGATTCTCCAATTCTCCATGTGTGCTATATTTTCTACCCCAGACCGAAAGCACCGTAACTTTCGGCGACGGAGACATCTACACCGGCCAGCTGGACGAAGACGGACGCCGCCAGGGTCAAGGCCGGTGCGAGTACGCTGGGGAGGGGGGGGGGGGGGG
>MEHQ01000938.1:0-85759 GCA_008828725.1 Saccharina japonica | reverse complement strand
GGGCCGAAATGCCGGTGGGAGCGGGTGCGCCCGCCCCCCCGCCGGGGGGAGGAGGAGGAGGAGGAGGAGGAGGAGGAGGAGGAGGAGCGGGAGGGGGAGAAGGAGGAGGAGGAGGAGCCTTAATCGATGACGGCGATGATAATGATGATGACGATGACGATGTTGATGTTGTCGCCGCCGCGGCGTTTGGTCTCGGGTGCCCCCCCGTGGTGAGCTACAGGGGGGGCTGGAAGAGAGGTGTGCGGGACGGCCACGGAGTCTGCTCTTTTGCTGCCCCCGTCCCGTCCGCTGGCGCTACTACTGTTGGCGGCGTATCCGCGGCGTGTTGTGCGGCGACAGCGCCCGGGAGAGGCGGCGTGGCCGCAGCAACAGCAGCTGTCCCCGTTAAGTACGAGGGGGGCTGGGTGAACGGTCGGCCGATCGGTAGGGGGACTCTGACCCTGCGACCAGCAGCGAGAGGTGAAGGCGGTAGGGCTGGTGGGGGTGGTGGTGATGGTGGTGGTCGGGGGGGTGGGGGGGGGGGGGGGGGGGGGGGGGGGGGGGGGGGGGGGGGGGGGGGGGGGGGGGGGGGGGTGGCAGCGGCGGCCGCGGCGGGAGTTCCATTGACGGTGTGTGGGCGAAAGAAGGGCTTGTCCACGGAAGAGAACAGCTGCCGGGAAAAGAGGGCGTTTACGAGGGGCAGTACCGCTTGGGGAGGCGCGAGGGGCACGGTCGACTCGACTTGCCGGACGGCAGCGAATACGAAGGTGAGGAGAGAGGAGTTCCACACCGGGCAAGGGAATCTCCGAAAGGGAAAAAGAGGGGTTATATGGTGGGTTTTAGCGACGGCAGAGAGGTTTGGGGGGGAGGGTAAGGAACAGCCGATGTGCTGACAGTATCGTAGCTCAGTTAGGTTTGGTAATAGTTTGCCGTTTTCGTTCCGACAGTTTCGTAGCTCAGCCGATGTTGGTATCTACTGTAGTTTGTCATGTTTCTCAGAGAGTGTGACGCAGTCGGTGGAGACTTTCCACAACATAGTACGAGTAGTCAAGCCGAAAGTAGGTATAGATACAGAAGAAGGGAGTATATTTTGTGCAGAGTAGGGATCTTTTTGTTTCCGTGATTTTGTTATTTCGTACGTACGAGTGCTTTTGAGTGACGAACGTTGAAGCTCATGCTAAACATTGTCGGATGGCAAGGATAGCAACAAACAGTTGGTGGGACTTTCCACGCCACGCCAGAGAAAAAAAAAAAAAGGAAGAGAAGATTTACGGTACGTACGTACGTAAGCTTCATTCAGCGACGACGGAGTTGGAGGACAAGGAGGCCGGTGATAATTCGGTAGCTCAGCCGAGCGTGGCACGTATATACGTATAGTAGTTTGCCGTTTTTCCTCCGAGGGTGGCGTACCGATGTTCCTGTGTCCCGATTGTTTCACGTACCTGAAAGGTTGTTATTAAATGTCTTTTTCGAGAGGATGTAATCTGTGACGGATGCATTCGTTCGGTACGTTGGGTTTATCCCGGCGACCCCCACCCCCCCCCCCAAAAAAAAGGTGAATAAAGCACAGAAGAGAAGAGAAAAAAAAACACACGGTGGTTTGACTTTGCCAGGGCGGACAAAAACAAATGTAAACAAAAAAACTAGCGGCCGTCAACAGTTTTTTGGAGCCCCGACGAAATAAGGACGCGTGCTACGGTATATAAAGGGTAGTGCCATATAAGATTGGGTGGGACACAGAATATCCCCTTGCAGGTCTGTCTATCACCGCATGTCCTGGGTTAACTCGCTTTAGCGTAGAATCAAGCGTAGGAGAAACGTAGCTTCTTTATTCCCAGAGCCGTGATGGCGTCTGGCCCGGAAGGGGTCTCATTGTCCTTCCGTTCTTATAATTACGCCGAATACGAAACGCCAGTCCAAGAAATACGAAAACGGACCAATTACCTACCAGTACATTGAGGTAATTACCGTCCTTCCAAGCCCATACTATTGCAGTAGAATTCGTCGTGGCAACCTATTTTCTGTGGTGCTCCTTACCCAGCAGCCGACGTTTTGAGAAAAACACTCTGACCCGAAGCATAAGGCCCACTTCGATTAAATGTTCACATACAAACGGTCCTTATATTTCCGTGTCAGACCGGTCTCATATGTGTTAAGCCAAGCCCGATACACGTCCAGATAGGCTTGCAAATATTATTTTGCAATACAGTACGTACATATCGGATGCAAAGGTATTGATTTGCTAAAAGGTATTGGGGTAATAGCCCTATCGGCTGAGCAGCCCATTGAATTGGGACATGTTTCGGGATATATCCCGTTTAGGGCTGAAGTCCCGTTGTGGGGACAGTTTATTAGGAATTAGAGTCAGATTTAGGTTCCTGTGCAGTGCAGTAATAAAAGGGTTTTTAACCTCGGGCCTATACGTCGAAGGTTGTTGATGGTGAATCGTTGTATCGTGAAACAAAGGTAGGGTCAACGACAACGTATGCATGCCTTATAGGGTGCATGGCTTATTGGGTGATAAGACTCGGCTTATTGGGCGATAAGGCACGGCTTATTGGGTGATAAGGCAAGCCTTATTGGGTGGTAAGGCACGCCTTATTGGGTGCACTCCCATTATGGGGACAAAACACTTGTAATTAGAGTCAGGTTTAGGTTTCTGTGCAGTGCAGCACTATTATAAAAGGGTTACAAGTGCAGCCCCTTCCTTACCACGCCTCTTTTAGGTTTTCTTTTTTGAGCTATGTACTGCTGTACGTAGGTTTAGCTACTACGTGCAGTATGCACAGTAGTAACATAATACAACTAGGCAATATATGTGGAGGGTCCGACTACTGCAGTGGAGCCTGTGTGAGGGTATTACCGCTGAGCGCTGAGGTATAGGGGTAAAAGATCGATCGATTACCCAGCCCCCTTATAACACTCTCCCCCCTCTGAACGGCGGGATATTTGGGACGTCGGTACCGTATACGGCCGTACGTTGATCTACCCACTTCGTTTCAATACCTGGGGAACCAGGGAGACGTGTTTTTTTGGGGACGCACGCGCAAGCGTTTCTGAAAAAAGAAACGTTCGAAGTGAGATTCGAACCCGTGTCCTCGACGACGTCAAGTGTGATGATATAACCTGCTGAGCTATAGGAGTAAAAGATCGATCGATTACCCAGCCCAGGGTAATCCTTATAACACTCGATCTTTTACCCCTATAGCTCAGCGGTAATACCCTCACATTTGGCGTCGTCGGCAGGACGCGGGTTCGAATCTCACTTCGAACGTTTCTTTTTTCAGAAACGCTTGCGCGTGCGTCCCCAAATAACACGTCTCCCTGGTTCCCCAGGTATTGAAACGAAGCGGGTAGGTCAACGTACGGCCGTATACGGTACCGACGTCCCAAATATCCCGCCGTTCAGAGGGGGGGAGAGTGCTTATAAGATTACCCTGGGCTGGGTAATCGCATCATCTTTTACCCTATAGCCTCAGCAGGTTATACCCTCACACCTGTCTCTGGGGGTAACTATTTAATCAAAAGCTACAGGACGTGTTGGTAGTCTGTTAAGAATGCTTCCGTGCCTCTCGGACAGAGGCTTTCTGAGAGGGAGGCGGGGGGGGGGGTGTACTCATGTCGTGCACGGGCCGTTAGTCATATGACCATAGACCCTCGCATCCCTACAATGCCGGGACGGAGCACGTTGGGTTTTCACCAACCAGGCAGACATTGCTTGCACCAAGCGCGAAGCGCCGTGAGGTATTGGGCGAGTCGCATGGAGGGTGAGCTGCATCCTGCTAAGAACCGCCTCTGAGGCGGACTTGCATATGGACGACAGCTTCAATGAGTTAATTTAATTTCTGGTGTGGCCACTTCCGGAGACAGCAATGGGTTTTACTATGTAACTGCCTCGCGGATGCCTTACCATATTAACACTACGTGATACGACCATTCCCCTTGTGCGGAGCAAAGGTTTTCCACCCGCACAAATGATCTACTCGACCGCCAGCTTTGGTGACCGCCAAAAAAAAAAACGGCACCCTGGTTGTCGAGCTCACGCAGCGAGTGGCGTGTTTTACAGCGTCGTTGCCAACCGACGCCAACCCAACCTATACATAAGGGGGGCAGACGTGTTGGTGTCCTGTTAGATGTTCCGTGCCTCTCCAGAGGCTTTCTGAGAAGGAGGGGGGGGGGGGCAGCATTCCTCTTCCAAGAGGAACAATGAATAGAAGCGCCTCCACAACAATCATACCGGCCCGAAATACAAGGACCGTTTTGTGCATTAATGGTGAATCCAAAGGGTCTTTCTAGTTCGGGACAGAGTCGTAGAGGGAAAACGGGGATACCCATACGTAATAACAGCCAGATCTCGTGAAGGTGCTTTTCGTGAGGGTGCTTGCCAAAAACCAAAATCGTTTGTGCAAATCGCGTCATTGATATGACGTCAATTCAGGGGCCTGGAGAAACGGGCGGCAGAACGGGATCGGAACCTTCCGGTGCGGGGTGACTCGCCACGTGTACACCGGCAAGTGGGTCGGAGGGGTCAGGTGCGGCAAAGGTGAGACTGCTCCTGACGTAAATGTGACATAGCTTCGGCCGTTCCCAGCTCCTGCTTTGAAAAAGTGTCCCCACCTCGGACAGACCAGATCATCGATTCTCACGTCATGATCTAGTTATTTCAGGAAAGATAGATTCCTGATATGTATGATCTGTATGTTCTGTATGATCTGCATGATCTGTATGATATGTATGATCTGTATGATCAACTCATGTTGCCGCGTGGGAGCCGTATAATCTGCATGGTGTAGGACAGTGTAACAAAGCTAGGTAAGACATAGAGTATCCCCTTGCAGGTGTGTCTAGTATTAAACATCCTTGGTGTTGCTCACTTTCTCGCAGAATCAAGCGTAGAAGAGAAGCAGCTTCATTATCTTCCCACAGAGCCGATGGCATCTGGCTCGGAAGGGCCTCACGTGCCTTCCGATCTTATAAATATCCCGAATACGAATGCCATTCAACTATTAATAATACGAAAACGGACCAATTTCCCTATATTATTGAGGTAATTATCGGCCTCTCAAGCCCATACTATTACAACAGGTTCCCTGGGTTGGATCTGTACTACACAGATCCTGCGCAACGCCTCATAACGGCAGGTTATGTAGGATCTAGATGATATATCTGTAGATGGATAGATCGTCATCTGTCTGTCCTACGTGTGGAATTTTCACACTGCGTTTCGTAACTCTACTCATCACTATCCCACTACTGCACGTGGTGGGTTGGTTTTATATTTTCGTGTGATAGAAGGAACATCCTGGTATGTAGATGGGAAGTCATTGCAAACGAACAAAAAAACAATGCAACGAAACGAAGTCGTGGCAACATGCAATTGAAAAACATTGAAAAAAAGCAAAAATCAAGGCAAATTGATGTCGTGCCTGCAGCAAATCGGGACAACAAAAACAAAGTTATGAAAAACGCCTATTAATACCAGGTACATATTCACAACGTGTCGCGTTTCGTGTAAAACAATGTCACGAATTTGACGCCTTTCTTTTCTTCTTCTTGCGTTCGCTGAAAAAACGCCCCTTATACTCGTAGAAGGAATAATTGCCTCTTGGAGTACTTACCGTATCACACATGGGTGATACTACTACAGTAATAAGACAACACCCCCCCCCTCCCCCTCCGACGAATCTAAGAAAAAAACTGGTAATATTGTCGACAATGGGGAGAAGAGAGTAAACGCCGAGCGTAGCGAAAAGCGTCTATGGAAAAATCTCGGAAAAATCTCGACGAGATATTTCCAAAGCCACCATTTTCGTTTTGTGTGTGCCCCTTTAAGACATGTTTTGGAGAAAGTCGGCTCCGAAATTCGCCCCAGGGGGGGGGTGCTATCTTATCACCCCCGGGTGTTATTATACGGTAGGCCAGCGACAACTACGGAAACACAGACCCACCAGGAACGGAGCTCCGCCTAACGAACACAGGAAGGCGGCGGCCGGCAGAGAGTCGTGATGTTTGGCAATGCCGAGGTTGTCGCCCCCCCCGCTCGGTTTCTATTTTTATGCGTGCTGGTCGACTCGACTTACTTGTTTTTGTTGGCAGTTTTCGTGAAATATGATATCAACATCAAGGTACAGGGCTATTCATTTCAGAGTGTCGCTTTCGGTTTTTTAGGACCTGCCAGTTGTTGCGTTGAAACAGACAAACCATAGATAGATCGATCAGCGGTGCGTTGCCTTGGTTTAAGTTTAACCGCGCGCCGACGAGTTCGAACCAAAGGCAGCCCCGGGCACCGCCAGAACATTAAAACCTACCCTTCCGTGCTCCGTGCGGATGCTATCCCTCGCGAACCGCCCACACTTCACAGCACATGACTTGCAGCTCTGCTCTTGCAGATCGAACAGTTATCAATTTCTTGCCCGATAACATATGCCGCTTGCTACTGCTGCTACTGTCACGTGGTAACTTAAGTCTTGCCGGAAACACCTGACCGAACATTTCTGCTTATCTTTCATTTGATTTTTCCTCATTTTTTTTCTCTCACTGCTCTCCAACTTGCGGGAAAAGGCGTGTGCCAGCACCGCTGTACACGCTCCCGGCAGCCCCAAGCTCTGTGATCTACTGTACTACATGCCAGGTACCAGTCATGTCTTACTGAAATCTTTCGTTTTTGCCTCATTTTTTCTCGCTGTGTTCGTGCTCTCGTCGTGGGAAAAAAACAAAACAGGCGTCTGCCAGTACGCCTCCGGGAGCCGGTACGAGGGACTTTGGCTCGATGGCCTGCGCCATGGCGAGGGGGTCTTCACCTCGTCCACGGGCAACGCACAGGCGGGGGTGTGGCACCGCGACGAAAGCATCACACTCCCCCCCCCCGTCGCAACCGCCGCCGTTCACGAGGAGACGACAAGCGGCGCTGCTCCAGAAAGCCTCGGCAGCCTTTCTCGTCAAGAAGAGGCGGCTGCCTAGCCTTACATAGTTACAGGTTAGATCAGTCTGAGAGCGCCCAGTCTTAGTCTTGCTCGTCAAGAAGGCGCGACTGATTGGTCGTCAAAAAAGAGGTGGCCTGCTTGCCAAAAGAGAGGGTGGTTGCCTAGCCTTAGCTAAGTCAGAGCAGTTTGAGAGCCCCCCGGCGCCGTGTCATGGGTTAGCTGCGGGTCAGACAGAGTTGCTAATTAGCCTTGCTCGTTAAGAAGAGGTGACTGCCTAGCCTGTAGTTGAGCCAGAGAACAGTCCGAGAGCCCCAGCGGCACAGCATAATTTTGCCTTGAACTTGGTGCGGGTCGGACGTGGACGTTGACGTAGTCAGCTGCAAGCCCTCGAGACACAAGATGAAGGGCTGCGTGCGCTAGACTGTAGTCAGGCGGTGCTTGAGTGTGACTCTTGAAACAACCAAAAGGGGTGATCTGGATAGCAACAACAACGCAGACTTTCACCAAACACACATCAATCGGAACTTAAAGCGCGGAGTGCGTAGGTCGTTCTCTAGGAGTCTCGACAAACTACGACCCCTCGCAAAGGTTAACACACGGGAGGGGAACAACACGCGGAGGCGTTATTGATAGCACTTCTTTTCATCACTCCAATCTTCTTAGGCGTTCAGAAATACACCACGCAACAAAATAGGGCTGGCGTTGATGACGCCATTCGTATGATAAGCTACCGCCGCCCTCTCGTGCGTCCTAACGCACGCCTCACGGTTAAGCAAAGACGACTTCCTGTTACGAAGCCCCAGCAGGCGCCCGCGTCCAGTCCCCGGGCAAAGCTGGTGCTTGAATCTACCAACCAGCGTGATGTTGCAGCTCACAACAACATTGCAAAACAAAACTGACTGCGCAAGAAGGTCTGCAAGGTTGGACGGCCAAACAGCAAGCTGAGTTTACATGCTTTAGGGACGAGTACATTACGCTCCATCTCTTCATCTGCTCACATAATATCACGCGGCGCAGAAAAAAGCTGGCGGCAGCGCCACGAAACCGTTGATAGAGTTTTGAGTTTTCTACATTATTTCCAACCCGGTACATTTCTTGTTTGTTAATGGTTTCGATCAAGAAAGAGGGTTGAACCTATATCACAGCTCCCCCCCCCCCCCCCCCCCCCATTCCTTTTTTTTTTCCCCATCCCATTTATTATCTTCGCACTTCTGTCGTTCTCCCTCCCTAGTCGTAACTCAGATCCGGGGTCACAAAGTAGGCTCCTCTCCCTCCTCCCCCACTACGGTTCTTGCCTTGCAGTTCGCCAACTCGTGCTGACACCAAAGGAAAAAACGTCTTGTGCCGCGCTATGATACCCTCTTCTTATGCCGGACAGATATTTGATGCTCTAAGGCGACATGTGCTACGATAAGAGAGGTATACCTTATTTTGGCTGAAACGTTTTCGGAAGGACGGGGCTCCTTCACCCAAAAAATCGTCGGACTTTCATTCCTGTGTTGCCATATTTTTCGTTTTTATATTCAGGCCATGGGACCATGGGATCGTTCATCGGGTTCGTAGAACTTTCTTTCCCCTCCAAACTCGGATTTTTTTGGGGTAAAGGTACAGAGCTCCTCAAGTGGGCCACCCTCAGAATAAAAGCATGGTGCAGCACCTCTTCCGTTGCAGGCGTCAAGCAACGTTCTTCAATCCAGTCGTTTGTTTCATCGCCATCATAACCTTTTTTTCCGGTAGACGCAAAGTCAAAGGGTCTCTGCTAGAAGGCGACACACGCCGCCGGCGCTTCCTTTTCTGGGCGGGCGAAGACAAAGCACAGGTGGTACTGTGTAGCTAAATAAACAGTCGGCGTCGCTCCGCGCTCTCAGCGATTGCCGACTCAGCAACAACCGCCGGCGAGTTGAGCCCCGCGTCTCGAAAAGGATGCGTGGTCAATGGTCAAATGACCACGGCAAGCAACAAATGAGTACGCCCCCTCCCCTCCAACGATTGCTCGTTCGCGTCGATTCGCTTTGGTTCGTTGTGCCTTGGTTTGCTTTGAGTTCATTTTTATCCGCATTGTTTGGCTTGGCTTGGCTTGGCTTGGTTTTGCTTGGCTTTGAGTCGGTTTTTGATTGACTTCGCTCTTCTTCGCTTTGCTTAGCTTGGCTCCTCTCGGCTTTTTGGCTTTCCTTCACTTTCCCCCCCACAACTTGTGGCGGGGCGGGCTTTCGAAACCGTGTTGGTTACCGACCGCCACACAGCCAACGACGAAAACGTGGGTAAATCGACACAGCTAATGGCTCGGGGTGGCGCCCCCCCGCGCGGCCCTGCCGCCCGCTCACCGAGACCACGGCCAACGTAGCCCACGGTATGTGATCGTCTACTCTGCATACTGCCGGCATGACAGAGACGAGGGCGGTTTCATGACCGCTCCCAGAAACTAATCGGGCGCAAAGAAAACTGGACGCCTCCTCCAAAACAAAATTCGTCCACGTGTCCGCCTGCCCGTCCAGTCACCTATTTCCGAAGAGCGCGTCTACTGGTGGTCCCCCGTGGCAGAGCGCCACAGGCCCTGGGTCCTGGATGCTCCGAAAGAGGGACGGTTAATTTCAGGCTTCTTCGGTCGCCTCTGCCCCCCCCCCTTTGCTGACGACGGTGCTGAGATATATCGTCCACGCGAAAAACACCACCTGCAAGACAAAAACAAAACAAAAACGGCGATGTGTATGTATAATATGGTTCGGCGGAGGTTAAAACAGATAATAAAATAAAACATGCCCTCGCAAGAATTTTTTCAATACGACGACAAGACAAGAACTTCGCGCGCATTTTGGGGTCAAAACAAAATGAAGGCGGAGAGAGAGAGAGAGAGGCAGCAAATGCCGCAGAGTTCGAATTTCTGTTTTACTGTTTAAAACGTACCCGCTTTTCTAGTCCAGCGCCGTGCTCTACGCAGAGGTATTACAATATAACTCCCCCCGTTCTGGAGATAGTTCACCCCAGTTACTGATTTGTCGAGTATTGGGTGCAGCGCCCCCAACGCTTGTTGACTTATGCGTCAAGAATAGCCCCGCTCCCCCATGACATCCCCGCGTCCCAGTGCCACAGAAACACGCGACAAAGACGTACATTAAAAGACGTTACGGAACACAACAACACGGCATGACTCAAAGATGCGGCGGAATATTATTATGGCCCACGTTTAAAGAAGATGCGGCGGAATATAACTATGGCTCACATTTAAGAACAAGACTCGCAGCTCGGGGGGGCAGAAGGCCAGGTTCACCGTCGCGGCGGGCACAAAAACACCCCAATTCGCCAGCATCGTGCTCTTGTAGTCCTTGTCCAGCTGCTCTCGGATGTCTCCCGTACTCTTGCCCTCAAGCAGACCAAGGACCTTGAGGTGATACAAGGGAAGAGGCCAACGCGGAGAGAGACAAAAAAAGGGAGTGGGGCGGAGCGGAGCCGAGCAAAGGCCTCAGAAACAGGCGTCACGCCGTTACACATGCCGGTAACCCCCCCCCCCCAAACAAAAAAAAAAGAAGCCATATTTCGATGGAAACCTGTCCCCGGAAGCGAAGGGCAACTTCATGCCCCCTCCCCTAGTGTTGTTTTTTGTTGTACTCCTGTACTGAAGATAAAATAAAATAAGATAACCTTAGAGTTGCAAGCTGCAACCCGTGGAAGGATTATATGGGGGGGGGGGGGGTCCACGAGTCAATCTGTGGGGCATCCGATACGCACGAGATTGTTTCGGTGGAGGCAAGCACGGCGGAGTTCTCGGCTTGCTTTCTACTTCTGGTTCCCCAAGATGCTGATGTGACGCAAAACGGAACCCATGGGGTTTCCCCTGCCTTGTTGCGTCTTGCACCCTGCTCGTTGTGGTCGGCGGAAAAGGGCCAACACAAGGTGCTGCCGTTTGCGCCGTGCTGTCTCGTTTCCTCCACGCGGTTGAATCAAGCGCTCACACTCCCGACGGGCAGCAACCGCCGCGGAGCTACGTTATGGTATGGCACGCTGCAAAAACAGCATGTCACGCGGTTAGTGCTCGTGGGAGGCGTTCCTCGAAGCCAGCCGTCACCGTGATACTCCAGATCACGCGTACCCAAAACGCCGCCCATAGCTTTGGGAGCGGTGATGCCACAATCAACGCGTTGCTTCGCTCTCGTACTATTAACAGCAATCGTTGGCTAGTCTACATGTATACCGTGCAGATTTTTTAGCTCCGGGGTTAACAAGCGACGTCCCCATCGACAGCCCGTCGCGAAAACGGCGATCACAATATCGGAATGCGGTGTATTTTCGTTCCACTACGTACGATACACAGAGCGTTTACCGTGCTCACCCCGAATATGACGATCGTGAAGATGGGTGCTTGGACGAACTGGTCGATGACCAACTTGATCGCCGTCGTGGTGGACAGAGGGTCGGGGGTGGGGGGTAACGCTCCGTCCAGTGCCACGTAAAAGAACTGCATCAGATGCGATGACGGGCGGTGGAATAGGAGGCAGAGAGAGAGAGAGCGCGCGAGAGAGATAAGAGAGAGATAAAGAGAGACGCAGAGAGGTTGCACCGTGCACAGGTTACGGCAGGCTCAAAGCCTACCTGAGCTGAGCTATATAGTACAACACATTTCAGCAGCAGTGGGCGTTANTTAATAGCCTGTAACTATCTGTCATTACACGTCACGGGTGCGAGTATAGCACGTCTATACTCGCGAGAATTTAGGGCCCTCTGTAATTGTATTGCGTTTAGTATTTTTATTTGTATTCTTGTTCCATCCCATTTATTATCTTCGCACTTCTGTCGTTCTCCCTCCCTTCGTAGTCGTAACTCAGATCCGGGGTCACAAAGTAGGCTCCTCTCCCTCCTCCCCCACTACGGTTCTTGCCTTGCAGTTCGCCAACTCGTGCTGACACCAAAGGAAAAAACGTCTTGTGCCGCGCTATGATACCCTCTTCTTATGCCGGACAGATATTTGATGCTCTAAGGCGACATGTGCTACGATAAGAGAGGTATACCTTATTTTGGCTGAAACGTTTTCGGAAGGACGGGGCTCCTTCACCCAAAAAATCGTCGGACTTTCATTCCTGTGTTGCCATATTTTTCGTTTTTATATTCAGGCCATGGGACCATGGGATCGTTCATCGGGTTCGTAGAACTTTCTTTCCCCTCCAAACTCGGATTTTTTTGGGGGTAAAGGTACAGAGCTCCTCAAGTGGGCCACCCTCAGAATAAAAGCATGGTGCAGCACCTCTTCCGTTGCAGGCGTCAAGCAACATTCTTCAATCCAGTCGTTTGTTTCATCGCCATCATAACCTTTTTTTCTGGTAGACGCAAAGTCAAAGGGTCTCTGCTAGAAGGCGACACACGCCGCCGGCGCTTCCTTTTCTGGGCGGGCGAAGACAAAGCACAGGTGGTACTGTGTAGCTAAATAAACAGTCGGCGTCGCTCCGCGCTCTCAGCGATTGCCGACTCAGCAACAACCGCCGGCGAGTTGAGCCCCGCGTCTCGAAAAGGATGCGTGGTCAATGGTCAAATGACCACGGCAAGCAACAAATGAGTACGCCCCCTCCCCTCCAACGATTGCTCGTTCGCGTCGATTCGCTTTGATTCGTTGTGCCTTGGTTTGCTTTGAGTTCATTTTTATCCGCATTGTTTGGCTTGGCTTGGCTTGGCTTGGTTTTGCTTGGCTTTGAGTCGGTTTTTGATTGACTTCGCTCTTCTTCGCTTTGCTTAGCTTGGCTCCTCTCGGCTTTTTGGCTTTCCTTCACTTTCCCCCCCACAACTTGTGGCGGGGCGGGCTTTCGAAAACGTGTTGGTTACCGACCGCCACACAGCCAACGACGAAAACGTGGGTAAATCGACACAGCTAATGGCTCGGGGTGGCGCCCCCCCGCGCGCCCCTGCCGCCCGCTCACCGAGACCACGGCCAACGTAGCCCACGGTATGTGATCGTCTACTCTGCATACTGCCGGCATGACAGAGACGAGGGCGGTTTCATGACCGCTCCCAGAAAATAATCGGGCGCAAAGAAAACTGGACGCCTCCTCCAAAACAAAATTCGTCCACGTGTCCGCCTGCACGTCCAGTCACCTATTTCCGAAGAGCGCGTCTACTGGTGGTCCCCCGTGGCAGAGCGCCACAGGCGCTGGGTCCTGAATGCTCCGAAAGAGGGACGGTTAATTTCAGGCTTCTTCGGTCGCCTCTGCCCCCCCCCCTTTGCTGACGACGGTGCTGAGATATATCGTCCACGCGAAAAACACCACCTGCAAGACAAAAACAAAACAAAAACGGCGATGTGTATGTATAATATGGTTCGGCGGAGGTTAAAACAGATAATAAAATAAAACATGCCCTCGCAAGAATTTTTTCAATACGACGACAAGACAAGAACTTCGCGCGCATTTTGGGGTCAAAACAAAATGAAGGCGGAGAGAGAGAGAGAGAGGCAGCAAATGCCGCAGAGTTCGAATTTCTGTTTTACTGTTTAAAACGTACCCGCTTTTCTAGTCCAGCGCCGTGCTCTACGCAGAGGTATTACAATATAACTCCCCCCGTTCTGGAGATAGTTCACCCCAGCTACTGATTTGTCGAGTATTGGGTGCAGCGCCCCCAACGCTTGTTGACTTATGCGTCAAGAATAGCCCCGCTCCCCCATGACATCCCCGCGTCCCAGTGCCACAGAAACACGCGACAAAGACGTACATTAAAAGACGTTACGGAACACAACAACACGGCATGACTCAAAGATGCGGCGGAATATTATTATGGCCCACGTTTAAAAGAAGATGCGGCGGAATATAACTATGGCTCACATTTAAGAACAAGACTCGCAGCTCGGGGGGGCAGAAGGCCAGGTTCACCGTCGCGGCGGGCACAAAAACACCCCAATTCGCCAGCATCGTGCTCTTGTAGTCCTTGTCCAGCTGCTCTCGGATGTCTCCCGTACTCTTGCCCTCAAGCAGACCAAGGACCTTGAGGTGATACAAGGGAAGAGGCCAACGCGGAGAGAGACAAAAAAAGGGAGTGGGGCGGAGCGGAGCCGAGCAAAGGCCTCAGAAACAGGCGTCACGCCGTTACACATGCCGGTAACCCCCCCCCCCAAAAAAAAAAAAGAAGCCATATTTCGATGGAAACCTGTCCCCGGAAGCGAAGGGCAACTTCATGCCCCCTCCCCTAGTGTTGTTTTTTGTTGTACTCCTGTACTGAAGATAAAATAAAATAAGATAACCTTAGAGTTGCAAGCTGCAACCCGTGGAAGGATTATATGGGGGGGGGGGGGGTCCACGAGTCAATCTGTGGGGCATCCGATACGCACGAGATTGTTTCGGTGGAGGCAAGCACGGCGGAGTTCTCGGCTTGCTTTCTACTTCTGGTTCCCCAAGATGCTGATGTGACGCAAAACGGAACCCATGGGGTTTCCCCTGCCTTGTTGCGTCTTGCACCCTGCATCGTTGTGGTCGGCGGAAAAGGGCCAACACAAGGTGCTGCCGTTTGCGCCGTGCTGTCTCGTTTCCTCCACGCGGTTGAATCAAGCGCTCACACTCCCGACGGGCAGCAACCGCCGCGGAGCTACGTTATGGTATGGCACGCTGCAAAAACAGCATGTCACGCGGTTAGTGCTCGTGGGAGGCGTTCCTCGAAGCCAGCCGTCACCGTGATACTTAAGATCACGCGTACCCAAAACGCCGCCCATAGCTTTGGGAGCGGTGATGCCACAATCAACGCGTTGCTTCGCTCTCGTACTATTAACAGCAATCGTTGGCTAGTCTACATGTATACCGTGCAGATTTTTTAGCTCCGGGGTTAACAAGCGACGTCCCCATCGACAGCCCGTCGCGAAAACGGCGATCACAATATCGGAATGCGGTGTATTTTCGTTCCACTACGTACGATACACAGAGCGTTTACCGTGCTCACCCCGAATATGACGATCGTGAAGATGGGTGCTTGGACGAACTGGTCGATGACCAACTTGATCGCCGTCGTGGTGGACAGAGGGTCGGGGGTGGGGGGTAACGCTCCGTCCAGTGCCACGTAAAAGAACTGCATCAGATGCGATGACGGGCGGTGGAATAGGAGGCAGAGAGAGAGAGAGCGCGCGAGAGAGATAAGAGAGAGATAAAGAGAGACGCAGAGAGGTTGCACCGTGCACAGGTTACGGCAGGCTCAAAGCCTACCTGAGCTGAGCTATATATGTACAACACATTTCAGCAGCAGTGGGCGTTATCCTTTTTTCATCGGTTTCGAGATTTTCGAGAAGATTCAGTGGCGGTGGTGGCGGTGGCGGTGGTGGTGGTGGTGGTGCTCCTGCTGGAACAGTGTGTGCTACGCACGGCCTAGGAAATGCAGTTCGCAGTGCCGAGAAGCACCCTTCGTTCTATGGCGGGAAACAAAACTATCAATAAGTTTCAGTGGTCGCAGTGGTGATGGTGGTGGTACGTGGCGGTGGTGGTGCTCCCGCTGGACGAACATGTGCTACCACCGGTGCAGGAACTTTCGCAGGGTTACTGGTGTTGCCGGCAAGTATCCCTCGTTACATATACAGCGGGAGAAACTTATCAAGAAGCTACAACAGTTACAGTGGTGGTCGTGGTGGTGTATGGCGGTGGTGTTGCTTCCGCCGGGTGAATGTGTGCTACACATCGGTGCAGAACGTGCAGTCCGTCGGGATAGTGTTGCCGGGAAGCACCCCTCAGTGTATACACAACGGCAGACGCCCCGCCTTGCAAATCGGTTTTCGCGCCGAGGCTCTCGATAGAGCAGCGAGCACTGGAGACTATATTTATCGACACAGCAGTGATATTGCCTCAAAAACAAACTCCAACTCACATGGTTCCACGGTGCTTGAACCGCGAACCCGAAGAACAACCAGCGCAGTGTTCGGGAAAAGTCCCAGCTGGCGCCTCCGCTAGCGCTCGATTCCTCGCCCCCTTTGCTCTTGTCGAAAAGCTGGGCGGTTGCGTCCGCTGCGGGGAAGATCACCCCCGCCGTGATGGACTGGTTGCGCCAAAAAAAACGAAGGGACATGAGGAGGGGCGAGGGGGCGGCGAGGCAGTATGAATAGGCGTTAAAATGAAGCGTCCTCTCTCGGTTCTTGATTACGCTGGCGTTATAACTTGCGGCAGCTGCTTCTATACCTGGCATATGGCGTGTTTCGATTGTTTTCCGTCGCTCTTGCTGGGTGCGATGTACATACTACAGTAGTATATACGTACGCACGGCGCACACTACTGTACTGCTGTACGTGGAAGTTCCCATTCTGGTAAAAATGGGGCAGTCATCGCTTTGCGATGCGAGACACCAGATAGTGTCTGGTACTGGTACTATTAATAGAACAACGGAAGCTTGTTTTCACCGCATAAAGTAGCCCTGATACTCGAACGTACTGCTGCCGTATCCCCGGTTTTAGAGCCTTACGTTGGTGGGCTCGACTGCAGGAAAGAAACGGCATATCTCGTCTCGCGCGAGAAACGGCAACGTGAACATGAGCATTTCTGTCACGCATCAGAAGTCAAAAGTAAAGCAAATACCCAGCAATGTTGTATTTCCTCCATCATCGTATATAAGACAACAAGCGTTCAATCTCGAAACAAGTAGTACAGGACACCTATTAATAACAAGAATCAGGCTAATAAGAAAGCCACGGGCTGGTACTTAGAGGAAAGTAAGAAATTCGGGAGTCGTTATCTTGAAATTAGTGTAGAAAGTACCCTCAAATAAGAAATCCAGCCTGGACCAGATTTCCTGTTTCTTACCGGTACTACTGTAACTGTACATACTGGTATTATAGGTGTCCTGTAGTGGACTCGTAGAGCTAAAGTGTGCCTCTCTGTTTCTGTCTGCTTCTTCCTGCTGCGCTATGCTATGAACTACAACACATACCAGATACCTGGTACTGCTGCTGCTGTAGTCTACTGCTGCACTGCCTCTGTTGTGCTATGGGTTGTGTCAGGTCGAAAGCAGCAGCAGCAGCAGCAGCAGCAGCAGCAGCAGCAGTAGCAGTCCTACTCGTGTACCAGGTATTCGTTGCCCAAACATGTATGATACGTACTCGTACGTTCGTAGAAAAAAACGGTACAAAGTACGAAGGTATCCACGTCAGAGGGCGCCCAACCTTCGTTAACAACGGAGCCGTCTCCAGAGCTCCGAGGTACGAGTGCCACAGGTCCGCAGGATCTGCTACCATCCCCAGGGAGCCCGGTGATGATGCTCGATGCCTCGTTGTCGCTCCACTACCATGGCCATGGTCTCGCCTCTTTGCGGACGTGCTGACTGCGACGTGTTCATGTTTTCGAAAGGAGCGTTGTTGATGTACCCTGCCCACAGCCGCCGAGTGGGGCAAGCTGCCGAGGAACCCGAGACATGGCTGACACGACCAACAAGCTATCAATATACAGGTTGCGAAAGATCGATGCCGTTGAGATGTCATAGCACCAGCAGCAGAGACAGAGGCAGCAGATGCGTAGCTGCTGTAGAGCGCGGAGCGGAACACCTCAATGTTTTCGTAGGGTTTGGACGGCGTTACGTAGCCGGGACCAGTTCTCGAGTTTTCCGACCGTTGCATCGCCGGTTCCTGTTCCACCACCTGTGTTGCTCTCCCCAAGCTCTCCCCACAAAAAAACTTCGATTCTGGCTCTATGTATTTCAGCCTAACGTCTGGAAGAACCTCTACCACTGCAGTTTTTCCCATAGGACATTTCGTAATTCTGCTCTAGCTCCAGCCTCACAGCTAATCAAAAAGTCCACCACCCTGCGATGGGCTCTTTGGTGCTCTCACTACTGTGTGGCAAAGCGGCAGCAGTTTTCGCGTCCTCTACGAACAGCGACTACGTCGCTGAAGTTTGAAAATGTGGTTCCAGGCGGTTGAATTACGCCGCTTTTTCAAATGGCGACGACTTCCGTTGGTGCATGTTTTCGAGAACTCGTACACGTACGTACAGCATCACATTTCGTGCGTACGACCTCGTACTCTAAATCTGGTACGTTTTGGCCGTTTTTTGCTGTTTTTGAAGGCACACTACAAAGGTCGGTTGCGGCCGCTGTTGTGCTAATCCGAAAGTCCACCACCCTGGTTATTCTTCCTTGGGTCTATGCAGGCATATAGGAGGAGTTCTGGGCGATTTCATGTTGGTCTAGCACAGCGACTACTTCGTTGAACATCGCCTTATCGAGCGGCGCGACTACCTAGCGGCTCGAGCTGCGAAATCGCTTTCAGCAACAGCGGACGTGAATTCTCGAGATCTACAAATCTCATCGCCAATGTAGCTTCAGTTTTGTCTACACCCATTATCACTTGGGCTTGGGCCTTGATGCTGAGGCTCTCCGGTGCCTCGGTAGGGAGAACACAGGGACAACGATGAGCGTTTCCAATTGCCTTGTGAGGGGCTGATTTTGACCAAATCCCGGTTTCAATAATATTAGGCGTTATGGAAATACATCATTTTGGTGATTTGTAGGGAGAGCAACACTGGTCCGCGTCCGCCGTTTCATCGCTTCGTCCCAGAGGAGCAAAATGAGTTTCACCAGTCTCTGATCGTTGCCATGACGCTCGATACAACACCGATGATATCTGATTGATGTAAGATCCTTCGTGCAACATGCAACATGGCTCGGTTTGTTTTTAGCCGTTTGGATGCTGCTTGTACCGTTTTCTTGGTAGACCGTCTCGTACGACATAAAAGCAATTCGTACAAAATTTAAAAGCAGTTCACAGTCAGGTCCAGTGCAGTGCAGACGCTTGACTTGAAAGTAGTATACAAGATGCCAGATAGTGGCGAGACACTCTTTTTTGTTGGATTTTCCAACCTTAAGGAACATCTCAGCGTGGACCGACTTTGGTCTCCATACGAGGGGTACACGGGTACACCCATGTTCTTTGGAACTATGTTGCTGATAAGATTATGAACGAGCCACAAAGTGGTGCCATAACAGTTTCGACGAATTAATACAAACATACAGACCGACGCTTGCTTGCGAAAAGAGGGTCGGAGTTATCCAACGTTCGACATGTCTCCCACAACACACGGTGCGTTACAACAGTAGTAAGTAGTAAATACGACGCTCTCCCCATTACTTCAAGCAATAATAACTTCGGGCAGCGCCCTACTGTGTGTGGTGGCCATTTGGGTACGTTGGGGTGGGGGTCTACACAATCTGATCGAGACATGAGGTTGGCCATATATTATGCCAAAGTCCGTGTTTGCACAACGTGACACCAGACAACCCCTCGGGTTGGGCAATGTACACGACACAACGTCTCCCGGTTGTCAAGATACAACTTACAACCTCCATGCGTTATACAACGTGTTAGCCGCAACGTGGTCGGATTGGACAAGGTGGGGTATACAAATTGATTAGTTGTAGGTCGCACAACATCTTAGCCCCTCGGCTTGTAAAATGTGGGCGGTTCCGAAACGTACTCTGATTGGACAACGAGCAGTGTAACGTCAGATTCGGCGCATGGCGTCGGCGGCCCTAACGAAAAAAAGTCGACACGACAAATACTTTCAGTATACAAGGTATACATGAGTATTAAAATAAACAAGTACGTTGCACTAGCACGTCCAAACCTGTTTACAACCTCCCAGGTTGTAATAAGTTACAGACAGGACACGTCACAATCGAGTAGACTTTTCTCACGTTGCGGTACGTTGTACCCGCCGCCCCAACCTAATGAGGCTATTATTGGGATTTTTCCACAAAAATCCCGCAACTTTCCCAAATGGCCACCTGTGTACCTTTGCCTTGTACATATGATACACATCAAATACATCCACAGGCGCTTTGCGAGTAAATCAGGGGCACTGATGGTTGTGCTTCAATGTAGCAGGGGTGTGCATGACGGGGGAGTGGGGGTAGACTTCACCACTCCTGCCCTCGAATTTCTATTCGACGAAATCTCGGGCATGAATCAATGCACGGGGCTTCCTTGAGACCTACTGGGTTGAGTCTTGTCTGCTTGTTGCAACAGTAGTGACGGGAAGCAAGCAGCGGTGCTGCGCGTCGCATACCAGGTACCGGGTACCTGGTATATTTTTTGTTGATATCCCGTGGTATGACTGCTTTAGACTGGTACGTATTGGTAGTGCATCCCCGATCGAAAGAAAAGCACTGGCTACGTATGCTGTGTCATTTCTTCAATCGGCATCCCAGTGAAAATAAATAGTGAAACATTGATACACGCGCACAATTACGATGCACGTTCTCGAGGTCAATCCGTGTGGACGCCTGCCCCCGACGAGGGTTTGCTTTCGCTAAATCTCCTATCAATGCAACACTCAAGGGGGAAAACACGTGTTGTTTATGGAACAGTCGTACTGATTGATGCGAAAACACCTGCTGTAGTAGCTGGTTTGAGACATCAGAAACAAGCGCGTCGCGCCGTGATGCCGCCCAGCCTTCTCTACCTAGCCGTGCTTTCGCGCCGGGCACATATCCACAGGCGCGACGCAGCGCGGCTGCGACCCAGATGTTACAGCGGCGGCCCACACGGCTTTAACTAGTACATCCAACAGCAGCGCCGAGACAGACCCACAGCAATACATATTCTTCAACGGCGTGTTCTTTAAGCAGAAGCCCAAAAATAAGACGCTTGCTGCGCACGATACAAAGCAGGCGATTCCTCGTGAAAATTACAAATCAATACGAATGCTCCCAAAGACACTTAACAAGCAGAAGGACAGCAGTACACTCAACAACACCGAAGAACGCTGGACTCCGGAAGGTGAACCCCACGACATCTCCTCAAAACCCTACCCGACGCGTTAAGGGCGCCGTGTTCAGCCGACGTCTATTCACAGATGCCCTACTTGACATTCTCCCTCACGAAAGCTTTCACCAAAAACGCTCCAGGACATACAGCACATACACAGTATAACGCAAGAAAGTCTGTCTCAAGTCTCTACCCCCCCCTCCCCCCGGACACGGCCGTGCACGACATGAGTACACCCACCAACCCACCCCCCCGTCGCCGCCGTCCCTTCATGCTATTAATAACCCTTGCAATAAACTGTCTATTTGCTTGAAGGCAGGAGCGCGATAAGCGCGGACCCTCGCTCGACGCAGTTGTCGAACACCTCCATGATTTCTTTGTTGTCCTTGAGCCCTCCCTTTTCCTTCATCCCTCGGTTCGCCAAGCCGTCCAGCTTGTCCACCGATGTGATGAGCGAGGTGTATGCCGATTGCGCCTGCGAGAAGAAAAAAACACCGTGTGTGGGAAGGGTAGAAGGCAGTTTTGTCACGAATCGTGACAATTTTGTGCTCGGAGCTTTGTCGCGAGTCGTGGTAGCTTTGCCACAACTTTGTCACGAATCATGGTGGCTTTTGACAGTAAGTATCAACGCATGATGGCCACGGTGAGGGAGGATGCCCTTCAAGGTGTTCTTCTCTTATGCTACTGCCTTAGCTATATGTTGTACCCGTCCGCCTGAGGGTTGAAACAAAAAATGTTAAAGGGCAAACGTGCGGGAGGTGAAGGTAACGCGAGCTCCAAAGGCGATAGTCACCTCCCTGGTACGCTAGTAGGATAGTCGTGGTCGCCCGTACAAACAACACCATGTTTACACTAATGAAACACACAAAACGGATGCCGCGATATGGCCAGAGAGTGCGAGACGCAGGTCTGGCGATGCTGGGTAGGTACGCGTTTCCTCTTGATCATTTTACTATTTCTTGACATTTCTTATCCTCAGAATGGCTCGGGGTCAAGTATGACAGTGAAAAGGTGGGGGAGCACAAGACATAATTGAGCATCCCCTATTCCCGACATCCGTACCGCCTGATAGAAGCGCCAAGTAACGTAGAATACGGGTCCTGCACAACATGTTTTCTATCTATAGCTACGTATGCCCAGTGCGCGGTTGACGATGCCAGAAGTGTTAAAAAAACTCCTGCCTGCAAGTCTTCACGCCGTGGTCTTGGCCACCGAAGCAGTTGAGGCGATACTAAGTTTGAGCACGAAGGGCTCGTGCACGCGCGGAGATGGCGAGGAGAGGCAAAAAGAGCGGCAGGTGTAACTTGGAGACGGCGTGCACTTCTTGGTTGTGCTCAATGGGCCAGGCCTCAAAGTCGGAGACGAACGGGTCGGCGTCGGTGACAGACTGTGACATCGCAGCGACGGTAATAACAAGTGGGCTAAGACAGGAGCCCTGCATGTCGTTGTGGGGTGAACGTAAACGTGTTCGCTGTGCCGAAGCCAGCAGTGACGACGTGTACGTGACATGTCGTCCAGTGGAAGAGAGCGCACGGAATGATTGTCCGTTGATGGCAGGTGACTTGTTGGCTACGACTCGTACTCGTAGCCAACAACCTTGAAAGCTAACCACGTGTCGGATACCGAAGCGAAAAGACTAGCCCGCTGGCATTAGGGCACACCGGGTAGGGTGCTGTCATCAGAGCTGTAAACTGGCGACTGATGCTCGAACTCGATGATCATCGCGTCACTGGGCTTGGAAACTATAATTGTCTCCTGAACGACGGAGACAAGTTCCTAGCAGGCCTGAACGTATTTGGAAAACGTCACGCCGTTCGGCACTCCGAATGTCTGGAATGGCTTAAAAGCCTGCACGCTCGTACGCCCTTGGTCATCCGAGTCAAAGTGGGAGGTTAGTCAGCGAAGTAGAAGCGTGCACGTTAAAAGTCCTGAACCGCCCGTAACGAGATGGTGGCGTACGTGGTCGAAGAAGACGTCGATGTCTCGCGTCAGTAGCGAGGTCGTGCCTTGTGAATGAGATTGAGCCTTATGGAAGCATTCTAAGGCTCCATCCCATTCGCAAAACACGACCTCGCTACTAAGGCGAGACATCGACGGCACTTCGAACACTTGCGACGCCATCTAGCCACGGACGACAAAGAACCTTCAGTATTCAAAGTACTACTACGCTTGGTCAAAATCACCCACACCCTGGGTCGTCAGTTTCAAAGAAAGAAGTCAGAAAGCGAAGAGTAGCCTGAACGCTGAATGTCCCTGTGTCATCCACGACGAGATGGCGGTGCACCTATTCGAAGCAGTAGTTGACGACTTGTGTCAGTGGCTGAGATCGTGCTGCGTTAATGAGATTGAGCCCGACGGAAGCTTGCAAGACTCAACCCCATTCGCAAAACACAACCTCGCCATTGACACGAGACATCGACACTATCCAGTCACAGACGACACAGGACCTTCAGCGTTCAACAGACCCTTAATAAAAAAAAACACGCCCTTAGTCGTCAGTGTCAAAGTGGGACGTCACACAGCGAAGGAGCTAATTTCCCATGCCGCCCATGTCGAGATGGCGATGCACCCGTTCCAAGCAGTAGTCCATAACTTGTGTCAGTGGTGAGGTCGTGCTGTGTGAATAGGATTGAGCCTTGCGAAAGCTTGCAAGGGTCAACCCCATTCGCACAACACAGCCTCGCCATTGACACGAGACACCGATAGCTTCTTCGAACAAGTACGCCGCGATGTCGTCACGGACGCCACAGGACTTCCAGCGTTCAGACTACTCATTCGCTAACGGACCTCTCATCGAGACACTGAGGACCAAGGGCGTGTTGTTGAACTCCAGATATTTCAAGTGACAATGGACGTGGTCTTTTCTCAATACGTTTGCGTGTTCAAGGAATTGTCTCCGTCGTTCAGGAGAAACGGTTCTTCTTCCTTGTCGGTTCTTATCGCCAGGATGGCTCGGAGTCAAATATGACGGAGAAAATATGGGGGAGCACTTGGGGAGCACAAGACATATTTGAGGATCGTATAGTCCCGACATCCGTACCGCCTGAGAGAAGCGTCAACTCATGTATTATACTGATTCTACACATCCATGGTTTCCTATCTATAGCTACGTATGGCCAGTACGCGGCTGATAATGCCACAAGTTTTTAGGAGTTCCTGGCTGCAACGCTTCACGCTGTGGTCTTGTCAACCAAAGCAGTTGGAGCAATGCTCATTTTGAGCACGTAGGTTTTGTGCGCGCGGGGAGCTGGCGAGGAGAGGCAAACAGAGCGGCGGGTTGGACGTGGGGCCGGCGTACACTTCTTGGTTGCGCTCAAGGGGCCAGGCCACGAAATCGGAGACGAGTGGGTCGGCATCGGTGACAGACTGCGACGTCGCAGCGTGGTCAACAACAAGCGGGTCAAGACAGGAGCCCTGCATGTCGTTGTGGGATGAACGTGAACGCGCCTGATGCGCCGAAGTCGGCAGTGACGATGTGTACGTCACAAATCCTCCAGTGTAAGACAGTGCATGGAATATTTTGCCAATGAAGGCAGGTGAATCGTTGGTACTCGTAGCCGACAACCTCAGAAGCAAACCACTTGTCCTATATTGAAGCGAAAGGCTTGGTCGCCGTCATTAGCGCGCACCTGGTAGGTTGTTGACATCAGAGATCGAATCTGGAGACTCACGCTTGACCTCGATGATAATCACATCACTTGGCTTTAAACAACTGAAGTCTCCTGAACGACGACAGAGATAGACTCCTTGGACGCCCCACAGTAATAGGAAAAACTCCACATTGGTTGGCCCTCCAAATGCATGGAATTAAGCTATAAACCACCCACGCCCTGAGTCCTCAGTGTCGAAGTGGGAGATCAGAACGCGAAGGAGCAGCCTGAATGTTGAATGTTCTGTGTCGTCCATGGCGAGATGGCGGCATACGTGTCCGAAACAGTACTCGATAACTTGTGTGAGTGGTGAGGTCGTGCCGTTTGAATGAGATTGAGCCTTACGGGAGCTTGCAAGGCTCAACCCCATTCGAACAAGACGACCTTGCCATTGACACGAGACATCGACGACTTCTTCGAACAAATATGCCGCAATCTCGTCACGGACAACACATCATATTTAGCGTTCAGACCATTTTTTCACATACGGACCTCCGATCATCACACTGGGCACCGAGAGCGCGTTGCTGAACAACTCCGGACATTCGGAGTGCCAACAAATGGGGCCTTTTCGTATCCTTTTGGGTCTGGAAGGAATTGTTTCCGCCGTTCAGGAGACACGCCTTTTCACCATTAAAATATTGATTATTGTCAGTTCCTATCGCGAGGATGGCTCGGGGTCAAATATGACAGCGGAAGCATGGGGGAGCACAAGACATAATATATTGTTGTCAAGCCCTACACAACTAGGTCTCTTATCTATAACTACGTATGCCCAGTACGCGGTTGACGATGTCAGAAGTGTTTAAGAACTCCTGCTCGCAAGTCTTCACGCCGTCGTCTTGTCCACCAAAGCAGTTGAGGCAATACTCATTTTGAGCACGTAGGTCTTGTGCACGCGCGGAGCTGGCGAGGAGAGGTGAAAGGAGCGGCGGGTCTGACGTGAAGACGGCGTACACTTCTTGGTTGTGCTCAGGGGGCCAAGCCATGGAATCCGAGAAGAGGGGGTCGGCATCGGTGACAGACCGCGACGTCGCAGCGATGACAATAACCAGAAGGTTAAGACAGGAGCCCTGCATGTTGTGGGACGAACGTGAACGCGTCTGCTGTGCCGAAGCCTGCAGTGACGACGTGTACGTACGTGACATGTCCTCCAGTGCAAGGCAGCGCATGGAATGTTTGGCCATTGATGACAGGTGAGTTTTAGGTACTCATAGCCAACAAACTCGAAAGCTAACCACAAGTCCGACACCGAAGTGAAAGACTCGGCCGCTGTCATCAGCGCTCTCCGGGTAGAGGTTGGCATCAGAACTGGAAACTGGTAACTGATGCTTAACCTCGATGCTCATCGCGTCACTTAAAAAACTTGTATTTGTCTCCTGAACGACGGAGACAAGTTCATCGCACGCCCCAGAGCATTTGAAAAACGTCACAGCTGTTGGGAATCAGAATACCTGCAGATGTTTAAACGCCCTACGTCCTTTGTTATCCGAGTCAAAGTGGGAGGTTAGTCAGCGAAGGAGAAGCGTGATTGCCAAATGTCCTGTATCGTCCCGTGATGAGATGGCGGCGTGCGTGGTCGAAGCAGGCGTCGATGTCTCGCGTCAGTAGCGAGGTCGTGCCTTTTGAATTAGATTGATCCTTACGGAAGCTTGTAAGGCTCAATCCCATTCGACTCACACGATCTCGCTACTGAGGCGAGACATCAAGAAATCGACGACAGTTCGAACACTTACAACGCCATCTAGTCACGGACGACAAATAACCTTCAGCGTTCACACTACTCTTGGTCAAAAGTACCGAAACCCTGGGCCGTCAGTGTCAAAGAGGGAAGTCAGAAAGCGAAGGAGTAGCCTGAACGTTGAATGTCCCGTGTCGTGCATGACGACACGGCGGTGTACTTGTTCGAAGCAGTAGTCGATGACTTGTGTCAGTGGTGAGATCGTGCTATGTGGATGAGATTGAGCCTCAAGGAAGCTTGTAAGGCTCAACCCCATTCGCGGAACATGACCTCGCCATTGAAACGAGACATCAACGACTTCTTCGGACAAGTACGCCACCAACTATTACCGGACGTCGCAGAACCTTCAGTGTTCAAACTACTCCTTCACTTATTGACGTCCCATGATAACGCTGAGCATCAAAGGCGTGTTGTTGAACAACTCGAGAAATTTGGTGAGAAATTTGGTGTGCCGATAAAAATGGCGTTTCCCTAACACGTTTGGGTGTGCAAGAAATTGTCTCCGTCGTGCAAGGGACAGATAAGGTTTTCAAACCTTAACGACGCGATGGTCCTCGAGTTCGTTCGGTCAAGTGCTAGCCATCAGTTTCCAGCTCTGACGCCAACACTCTACCCGGGTGCCCTGATGACAGCGGCCGAGAGTTTCGCTTCGGTATCGGACATGTGGCTAGCTTTCAAGGTTGTTGGCTACCAACAACACACCTGCCATCAATGGCAAAATACTCCATGTACTGTCTATCACTGGGGAACATGTTACGCACACGCCTTCACCGCCGGCGTCGGCACAACGAACGCGTTCTTCATCTCACAACCACACGCAGGGCCCTTTTTCTAACCCTCTTGGGACTCAAGAGGGGGAAATTGACGATACAACGTGACGATTACAGCACCCGTCACTGCGTGATTGGGGCATGATACAAGTTGATGTTCGACGTACAAAGCAAGGAGTCGTACGAAACGGGGGCAGCATGGTCCTACCCTCACTGCTGGGCGCTCACACTACTCGTGGACGGCTGATAGACTGAAGTTAACTTAGTTTCGATCGCTATCTCGGGGTCCCAAAAGGGTTAACTCCCTTATCATGAACGTCGTCGCGACGTCACAGCCTGTCGCCGATGCCGACCCGTTCGTCGCCGACCACGAGTACTACTCACATACGACGTATACCAAGAAGCTTTGTGGTTTTGTACCTGGTACCAGTACGTATAAACAGGAGTCGCGGACTGAGTATTGACAGTCCACACAACAGGTAGTGTGGACACTGCTGTGTCTACCCAGTCAGCGCGAACTGACAAGTCGAATAAATAGTACCAGATGTATTTAAAAAAACAGTAAAAAACAACAGCTGTGAGATCGAGGATTTCGTCGAAACTCACATTTGCTAGCTGAGTGTGATACCTCGATCGCGCGTACTTACGGGTTTTATATGTCATCATGCAAGATATACATCCGGCATGAGGAGAACACAATCTGAGCCTGTAGAATTCAGGGAGCGTGTATACGTGCAGTATGTACATACCGGTACGTATGATACTAAACTGTACGCATTCCCTTCTAACTAACACCCAGCGGCCCACCTTCTTCGCTTCGATCTCGTTGTCCATGTTGACGATAACCTTCCTTGCGCTGGCCCTCAGGTACACGATCGGAGGTCTGCGCATGGCCAGGCGAATCGACTGGTAGTCTTTTTCCCCGATGTAGAAGTCAAGCGTCTTGAGGCCCTCCGCTGCCTCGGTCAGCTTCACCAAATTCTCCTTTGACTGCAACCATTGGCATTCGAGCGTCAGACGATGATCGATGACGTCAGGTTAGAGGGTACATATTGAATCATACCAACCCTGGCCCTCGGCAACAGGAGGTCTGCACGATGAGGAGAGCGAGGAGCGCACGGCCAGCGCAGAACCCCGTTGTGGTGAGAAGAGATGCACGAAGTACATATGTTACCGGCGTCAAGTAACCGCAGAATCGGATGCGGTCGTCCTAGGAGAGAGGCCGACTTTCAGAAATGTGTTCTACGAGTGTCAGAGTAAAAGTACAAGTAAGTGCACTGATGGCCGAAGCACCCTCTACTCGTACTTCTTCTCCTGTCTTGTGTATCATGTACAAGCAGAACGTCCCCGAAACCAGGTGGGGACGCTACCGTACGCGACTGGGAGCGAGATCCATCGATCTCGCATACATCGCGCTAGGGGTCTGCGACGTACAATGCTTTGTCTGTTCATGTATCTACATACCAAGAACGGACATCGATCTCCGTCAATGAAGCTGCTCGCCCCACCCTACCTCCTTCCCTCTACGGCTCATGATCATTATCACCACGCGCCCTTTACAGTTAGTGAGCTATAACGCTCTAAAACACCAGCTACCAGTGAACCAACTTGCCTCCTCTTCCTTCCCCTTTCTCTCCAGCTCTCCGCGCAGCTCGCCGAATTGTTCCGCGCCGTCCTTCTCCTCCGCAGCCTCTACCGCATCTTGCCTTAACGGCGACAGCAGCACTCCAGCGGCGAGAACCCCTGAGCCGGCAGCCGCGCGCTGTACGGCTTCGCTTCGCGTCAGACCGCCGGTAGCTTTCATCGTGGTCACATGCGGCGCAACCCGGCTGCTGCCGCAGGAGCAGATCGGTGATGATACGGGAGGCACGAAAGCGTGCGTGCCCGCCAGGCTGGCGAGAAAGATGGCAACAGATGCTTGTCCCACCATCATGTTGCTTGCTGCTGCTGTTTATGTGAGTGGGCTGCTGCAGACTGCGGAGGTAAGGCGTCGACTCAGTAAAGCGACTTGGGTTTTTCTGACTGTGTGACGCTGTCAACCCGGAGTTCGACACATGATCATCTGCATGTCTTACAAGGGCACAAAAACACTTGGTCTGGTCCCTGTTGCGCCGCGTTTTTCTCGCCCCTGCGTTCCGTGCAGTGTGGCAGTGAGGCAGTGTGCGCCACCCAGCCTGCCGCTTCTACTCGAGGTGCAATGAGCGCAGCCGCCGTGGTTGCGAGTGCGAGACTCCGTCTCTGTCTCTGGAGCTACGCCCTCGCAGAGGCTATCCCAAAGAGTCGACAGAGGCTGCACCTTTCACCGCAAGAGGCCGGCACGGATAGCAGCGAATGCAGCAACAGCAACAGCAACAGCAGCAGCAGCAACAGCAACAGCAACAGCGGCAGCAGTGCAACTTTCCGAATAGACGCAACGTTAGCTGCCAGGCTTTCGGATGAGAGCGTCTCAAGGGGCGTACCTCTCGCCAGCATCCTCATGTCGAGCTTGTTCTTGGCGGCTGCAAAGACCGTGAGATTGGAGCAGGAGGGCCCTTCGCACGGAAGCCGCCAAAACAAACCTATGGGGGTTCGCGCACAGCGAGGGTTTGTTCTGGGGATCGTGTGTTTGGTCATGGCCCTGCTATCAGGCTCAGCCGAATCCAAGGCTATGCGCTACTTCTGCTCCATCTACGCCGTTGTTGCAGGCGAGTACACCGTACCGTGCAGCAGTATACCGTCAGTGTCTGGTGTAGCTTCGGGCTACATACCTCTGTACTTGTTAGGTATGCATGCAACTTCGCAGGCTCCGACGAGACGAGCAGCAGGCAGCAGGTGTATTGCGTATGACTACGTACGCGTAACATGATCCTTCGTGCTGCTGCTGTTGATGTACGAGTCTTCTACGAGGAGTATAACCGACATGTGCCTCTGGTCGTTAGGGCTGTATGAGTAGAATACTACTGCAGTAGAGTGTGCAGATAATCGGTACTCGTAGATATATAGTGTTCCTGTCGAGCGTGCCTCTTGCGCGTTTTCACCGTAATATAGGGTTTCCACGTACAAACTTTCAACCGATTTTCAGTACGTACGTACCTACTTGTGGCGATTTCAGTTCATGTGAAATTACGCCGCGATTCACAAGTGGTTTTCGAGGTTTTGGTTAAAAAAAAATACAGAAATGACGCGTACCGCGTACTATAATTTTTCTCTGGCGCTATTTGTTCCTTGTTTTTCTTTATACCCGAGCGAACAGCCTGAAGCAAGGGCACAGGGTCTCTAAGAAGCAGCTCGTTTGCTCAAAGCTACTATCCACAAGCTGCCACGGGCCGTCGTTGCTCAGCAGTATCGTCCCATCGCCGCATCGAGTGGTATCGGCGTTCCGCGCACGTAGTCCTGTCTGCCTTGTGCTCGTTCACTGCTGTGTTTGTTTTTGTTCAGGCTCTTGCGAGTACGAGCAGGCTCGTACGAGTACGACGAGCAGAGAAGGCAACTCGCTGCTGCTCGAGGCGCCAACCTCCTGGTCACGAGAGCACAGCAGTAGTAGCAGTCGGCTTTCACGAGGAGGCCGGCCCCACAAGGGGAGTTGCTGCTTCGTGTTTACGTCCCCAGGTGGGCATCGCTTGGGACACGGGGTGCCCTTGCCTTCCTTGCCTCGAGTGGCGAGGCCAGCTCCAAGCGTCTGTGGGGTTGGAGCCGCTGACTGCGTGCGTGCTTGGTTTCACAGCAGCAGCAGCAGCAGCAGACCGTTGTCATGTATGCGGTGTATACCGACCGGTGCTAAAATAGAGAATCACGAGTCATTAGAGTACGGCTGCATCGGCTTTCACTATAATAGGAGGCCGTCCCTTCAAGGGAAGCTGCTGGTTCGTGTTGTTAACGCTGCTAGGCCTCTGTGAGCGTCGCGCCATCGCATGGCGGGGCTGGCCCCAAGAGGTGTGGTGGTATGATTGGTTGCAGATCGAAACGAGGAATGCAGGATATCATGTTTAGCAGCGTGCTGGAAGATGCGGGATTTCTCACATATTCGCTGAACAGCCTGACCGTTTACACTTTTGCCCAGTGTTTGGTGCTTTTTCACGTGGAACCCCATAATGATACCCGTGCTTTATACTACTTGTGTACATACCGCTGCTGCGGGCCAACCCTGCGCACGGCGAGACGATGGCCTCTCCTCACTCTACTTGCCATGATGGCCTCTTTTGTTCAGGCACACACATACGGTACGTATTCATCAGTAGTATTAATAGTACAGGACATACCAGGTACTAAAGGTAGTTATTACGCCGAGTTTCGCCAACATTCCCTTCACAACAGCAGTAATTTTATGACCTTGCGCTCTTGCACTGCTGTACGTATGTAGTCATTAAAACTATCTCCATGCTGTATACCAGGTACCTGGTATGTATTACTCGCACTCGTATTTTTCTGGTTCTCGGAAAGCCTTGGAATTAACGCCTCGCCGGGTAGGGCGTGGTCGTGGAACCTTGCCGCACACCTTATAATATTCAACGAGTCGCTCTCTTTTGGACTCCGAAACTTGTGCGTTCAGCCGGTAACTAACGAGCAAGTGGAGCTTAGCACTGGAATAGTAATAGTACCGAGATATTGAAACTCGCACGCTGTCGGTGCGCTTAAAAGCTCGTTCTACTTTTTAACTGGGCTGTGATATTCGCTTCCCTTGCTCGAGCTGCTCCTTGGCGAAACCTGTTTTCGATCCGATTGGCCGCAACCGCATACGTGGAGCTCCAAATACGCTGTGTGCACTTGACGGGTATCGAACATCTCAGCACGAAGTATTTTGCTGCTGTGCACGTTGTTGTCGTCAAAGCCAGTATAAACACTTGTCTCCTTTCCCTCCTTTTCTCTCTGGTTTGCCCTGTTGTTTGTTACTTGCTTGGCAGGCATCTGGGCTGTCAACGCTATCTCTATAGAGAAGCCCGGACACACGATCCTCATGGCTACCAGCACCACGCTAAAGGTGACCGGTCTTAGACGGGTCAAGTGCTTGCCTCAGCGGTCCTACTCCGTATATTGGTGATCAACGCGATCGATCGCGCTTCGACCCGTACGGCTATATTTGTGTTCCAAGTCGGCAGAAAAGCCACCAATATGCCCGAGAAAATGAAAAAAAGGTGACCCTGAAGGGCTCCTTGCCATCGTCGGGCGCGGCAGAAGGTTCGAAATTGGGCTTACTGATGTACAGTGGGTGTCCGTAGTGGGGTTTGTTCCACCGTAGTGTTTGTGGTGTTTCGGGGCTTGGGCCACAAAAAATGCCACCGAAACTGAACTGGTAATACCTAACGCACAGAACACAGCACAGCACAGCAGCGACACAGCCCGCAGACCGGTATTTTAACCCAATACCACCCCCTGTTGGCGCTCTGAAGAGCTGTTCTCCCTTGGATTACTTGCGTTACGCTTCCAATGCCCCCCCCCCCTTCCCTTTCCACCTACCCCCTCCCATGCGATCGAACACTAAAATGAAATCGTCGTATGCCCTTCACTGTCCACGACTCGCAACCAGGCCGGAGGAGGAGGCGTCGCTGAGGCAACGTTCACGCCTGCCAGGCTAGCTGTCGACTGCTGGCGCGATCTGTGGGAAACCGCGGGTAGACACCACCGCGAAACGCGTGGAATGGCGTCGCCCGCTGGCTCCTTCGAAGGGTTCAAGAAGCTAGTGCGTGGCGTCAGGAGGCGTTGCCGGCGGGAGCGCAAGGTGGGGGACCGGGGAAGAGTCCACGCGACCATCTGAGGCGATGCGTGGAGGCTACAGTACATGCCCACGAATAAATTGTAAACGTAATGAGAGCGTGAAACTCGCTCTTTGGGGGACTCTTGATGAATATTTAGATTAAGAAAGTGTACTCAGCGGCGAGCGTTATACAAAATCCTATATACCAAAAATGTATTAGCTTATGCGCCAGGTTGCTTGAGATTGGTACGTATCACACTAAACTTCTAGCTTCGATCAGATTCCGTAAGTCTAGTCTTTCTTGTTGGCCGGCCCGTATTGGCTGTATTCCTTGTACAGTTTTAGCTCCACTCTTGTTTGATTCAAGTCAACTTTGCCCCGGTGCAATTCTAGAGAGGCTTAGTGGAGGGTTCGGTTATGTGTTGGAGTCACGGTGAATGGTTCTGCCTGTTGAACATTGTTGCTGGAAGGGAAGATATTTTTCACGTTGTGCATACAGTAGGCATGTTGATGAGTTTCTGTGTGTTATCATGATGCGACCCAGTCGTAGGCTGGGAGGTATATACTGATCCGACATCCGGGAGCACTTTCATTTACCTCTTATCCTCCCGATGTGCGGACATTCACGGGGCGAGCGCATTTGGACGTTCGAAACAGCGAGTGCTGGACAAGCCTGCTGCCAGTCTCTCAGAGCGCTCATAGGGGGGGGGGGGTGACGGGCTCACACGATTGTCATTCGTGTTCGTGCTCGTCGATTCATTGTTGATCCCTCCTCGCCCGGGAAGCTCGCGGCTTTGCTTCCCTCAGTCGACCCGACGTCGATCCCAAAGTCCCGTGCGTTTGGTGCGAATGCACTGACATTTTTACAAGAAAACTCTACTCTGTACCGAAGTATAAGGGCCGACGTGTGCTACGAGAGAGGTAGCACTTTTAGGCTCATTTTGTTTCTGAATGATCGGGCTCCTTAGGGCCCGAATTAACGAGCATAAAATAAGTTCAATATGGAAAAAATAAAATTCAAATTCGCTTTTCATTGGTCAACACACGCACCAGCACCAAATATTATGCCCCAAGATCCTAATCTTTGGTGCTGGTGCGTGTGGTGACCAATGAAAAGCGGATTTGATTTTTTTTTTCCAAATTGTTTTTTTTTCTTCTTCGTTAAAACGGGCCCTTAACCAAAAATCGTCCGGTTTTTCATTATTGTGTTGAATTATTTTTGAACGATCACCTAGGGCCATGGGATTGCTCATCGGGTATACAGCACTTTTCAGCTCCTCAAAAATCAGTTTTTGGGTATAGGTATAGAGCGCCCCAAGTGACCCCTTTCAGAAAAAATGCGGTGCTTCTCTACCGTAGCATGCGCCGGCCGTTTAAAATGCGGTGCATCTCTGCCGTAGCATGCGCCGGCCGTTTGTACTAAGTACGTATACACTTTGTATACGTTAAATATTCTTTATATTTCGGGACAGAGTGGTATGAAAAGTTGACGGTCTAGGTTTGGCCCGTCACGGTCTCTTCAGACTTACTATACTATTGTTAGTGGGGGGGGGGGTTCCTTGACGGCTGTCCTTGACGGCTGTGACGCGTCAAGGGGCAAGAGTGCGATCAACTAACAATGTTGCTTAAAATTGGTCTTACAAGCATCAGTACATATATATATCCCTGAGAACAGCTTGCTTTTGTTGGCTTTTTTTCGTCGCCTCCGCAGGGTGAATCTCGACCCCCCTTACAGCTGTTCGGTTGCATCCAGCTGGAAGGAAGCGTGGACGGTACTAGGTGAGTAGCGCTACGTATGGTATTGTTTTGGGCGCTTGCTGCCTGTCTTTTTGTGCGTCTCTCCGCCGTCGGTAGTTTGTGGGAGACTTTGTACCCCTTTTTGAGCCGCTGGTCTTGCCCCTCCTGAGGTGATTGGTGTTCCGCGAATTGGGTGGACTTACATGTATTGAGCTTTTGAAATGTCGTCGGTGATCGCTCAGCTTCTAGCACGAACGATAGGGAACTAATTTAGGAACAGGATTAGGAAGAGTAGTTATAGTAGTAGTTGTTGTAGTAGTTATGGTGGTGGTTGCAGTAGTAGTAGTAGTAGTAGTAGTAGCAGTAGTAGCAGGAGTAGTAGTAGGCGAAGCAGTAGTAGTAGCAGTACTGTAGCAGCAGCAGGAGTAGTAGTAAATATCATAATCACAATCGTAGAAGTGGTTTTACGAGGTGTTGCTGGTACAGCAGCAGTGTACAGTAGTAGTGCTAGCAACATAAGTAGTATTCACACTAGTAGTGGTATAGTGGTAGTGGTAGTAGCAGTAGTAGTAGTAGTAGTAGTAGTAGTAGTGGCAAGAAACTGTTAATAGTACAGGTGGTGCTGTAGTAGCGTGTACATCACCTGTAACTTGACCGCCATGAGAAAGGCACGAGGCGTTTTAACTCCGCCGCGAAATGCTCTACATCATAAACGCCTCCATACATTCATGCCTAAATGTGCCGTGTCTCTTCCTTTTCTCATCGACAGGGCGGCACCGTCCCCGGAGGAAGCTCTTGGCATACAGCCCCTCCTCGAGACTAAGGGTGACGACTGCTGTGGTGACGAAGCCGGGGCCAGCCCCTCCCCGAATGTTTCGCCTAGCTTGTCGGCGCTGCTAAGCGTTCTTGACGCTAAGTATACCTTGGTCTACAGCGAGCGAAAGGCGAACGGTAGCGAGAGAGCACGCTTAGAGAGCACGGCAGCAGACGGCGCGGGTTTCTCTAGAGAAAGAGGCGACGGCGGTGTCGATGACGGTCGAGAAGGTGGTCCTACCGCACAGGAAAATAGTTATCCTACGATAGGCGCGGGGGAGGCGCTCGGTGGGATCGATCTCGTTCTCGTGGGGAGGGTGGGTTGGCCCGGTGGGAAGGGTCCGAAGGGTCTCCTAGAAGAAGCAGTGGCGATTTTGAGGGATGGGTGCGGGGGGAATTCCGGGGCTATTGGCCGGACGTGTTGACAGTGATGGGCGGGGGGGTTGCACTCCCACGGGGTAGTCAGGGGTCGGGGCTGAATGTATATTTTAGTGTTTTCAGAGTCCGAGTCGTTCGTTTTTTTTTCCCCCTGTGTTCAGGTATGCGACGCTACTGAAGAAACTCTTAAGTTGGAGGCCAGGCTGAAATCGTTGTGTTAGGCAGGGTTTTGTGTCCCACGCTAATTTATTATTAAAAAAAATGTTGTTTTTTTCGTCCACACGTCGGGCCATTTTTTGTTACCAGTACAAACTCCCAATTTTTTTAAGTACTGACGCGTACTGAATGCGCGGTTAAAGTGTTATATCTATCGCGTACCCACGCTGTTCCCCGAGCTTTTTCGACCCCGTCGGATCCCGGCACGGTCAACTAATTCGTAGAGTATCTGTATAAAGTGCGAAAAAGGCATCACGGAGAAGCACGCCTTTGTCTGCTGGTGCTGATGATGGCGAACTCATTCTGGTCCCGCAACCTGGGCGCCATCACTAAGTAGACTGCTGTATCCCCAACGCCTTTGAGTCTACGTTTGCAGAAGTGTAGGAGGTCAGGTAGGTGTACATGACTCAGGGTAAAGTACAGGGGACCGTAGACTGCACGCGGCCCTTACGGCGGCGTCATGCACAAACTTAATCGCCAGATATTATCTGCCACTGCCACACTCTCAATCAACCAGCCTGCAGTACCCGGCCCAAAGCGGCCATTACGTCTAACATTGTTGAGTCCATCACAACGACTCTTCTCTCGATCTCTACTTTAAAATGCAAGTAGTTTGCCCCCGACATAGGTGAATTTCTAACTGGACTGTGGAGGCAAAGCGTGTCGGAATACGACGACTGGCGATTACAAAGTCCAGCTTGAACATGTCCCAGGCATTACTTGCCCGCAATGTAACGTTCAGGAGATGCACGTCACGCGCGCAGGCAGCATGATGAAAACTGTACTGCTGCGTGTTCTTTCCCTTATTGTGTACGTAGGCGTCGACGGGTGGTATAACAACGCCTTCTTTTTTTTCTCTCGGGGCGTTTAGGTCTATCACCCCATCTATGGGGGCCCAGAAGGGTCAGAACGTAACAAGTGCAAAAGTCCTCGTATAATCCTTTACGTATAAGCCTTCACGGACACCACAAAGGACTACCACTATGTACCATAATATAAGGAACACTTGCATATTAATAGTGAATGCAACCGGTCCTTTACGATGGGACAGACTGGTATGTACAGTAGTTCGACTTTTTTTACGCGCACGAGTACGAAAAACATTGTCACGTGTCAACAAAGGATAATGGTATCATACGTATATACGAGTGGACGCGAAGCATGAAGAAGGGCGGGGGCGCGTTTTAACCCCCAAGCGGCTGCCCCACTATAGACCCGGACACGCGGCGCTGGCGAGAGGACTACTGGTTGGTTATCAGCACCGTTTGAACGGTTATGTGGCCTTTGCTGGGGGGGAACTACTGTGCTCCCCCCCCGTTGGCGAAGAAACCAGAGAAGACGCGCTCGAGGAGTGTTAACCCCTTTGAACCTTGAGAGGATTTTTTTTTCAAAAACTAGAAGCGATTATAACAGCGTGTCGGCCGTACAATCGAACCAGTACGGGTTGCTGGGTTCGGGATTATATTTGGTGTCCGATGTACAACGCAAGGAGGAGATGCACGACACGCGGCGGAACATGGTGATCATATTTCACTGCTGCGCGCCCTTCCTTCCCGTTATTATCGTAGGGAGCCGCTTTTGATAAAAGATCGATCTCGCTTTTCTTCTGTCATTTGCTCATTCTGTAGTATACAACGTTCCCCAAAAGGTCTATTACGGGGGACCATAGTAAATATGACCCAATATTGTGAGTAAAAATAAGTACATATATAGGTTTTTGTGTGGACCGTAGGTCCTATTTACTACATTAGCCCACCCCGTCATACTAACTTCGTACCGACACGTTCTCAGTTCGTAGAGCAAACATCAGGAGCGCCGCGACGAGGCCTCAGTTCTTCGTCTTGTGCGAAGGATAAGGATTACAGTCAAGGCCAGCCAAAGGGTCCCCCACGCAGATCGCACAACGCCCCGTCTTTGAAGCAGGCTTGGAGAAGGAGTACATTTTCATTTGAGAAATATACATATGTACGTCACCACCACCACCACCACCAGCCGGTGATGCAAAAAAAGCCAACAACGACTCGTATCTTCTGGAGTTTTCAACCGTTTTTTTTTGTAGATCAAGGCCAGCCGCGAAGAAGGGGGGACGCCGCACGACGCATCAGCCAAGGGCGAAAACCGCCACCAGACGTACTTCGTATTATATTCGCCGTGGACCGTGGACTCCTTCGTGTGTCTTAGGGTTAGTAGGCGGGCAGGATGCGGAGCGTCTGAGTCGCCTTTACCGCAATTCTGAATTATTATATAGGATACAGTATAGAAATCGGGGACTTGGTTGTGGCCCGCGTGTGGTTCCAGTGTTATGATACCGAAAATTTAGAAAAACGCCGAAAACACTACTTTAGACCCTAACCCTAACCCTAACCCTAACCCTAACCCCAACCCCGTCCCCGCCCCGACCCTTATGAGCTTTGTCTCGAAAAAATCAGGCGTTTTTTTTTTTTTTGAAAAATTGGTCGACCACACTAAAAGGTATATAATAAAATATTCCCCGATTTCCATACTTTATCCTAGATAACAATTCAGTGGTGCGGTAAAGGCTACTGGAGCGTCTTGCAGGATCCTACAGATCGTATGGATGTTTCAGATGCTACGAGTATTATTATGGATCTCTCGCGTCTACTTACAGATCTTATGGACCTTTCGAGATCTTACCAGATCTTGGAAATTCCGAATCCTACCAGATGCCTACGTGTACCAGATGCTACGAGTTAACCATTCAATTATTGGTCGTACTCACAGCTCACAGCTGACGTTTTTTTAAGTAAAAAAATATGTATATCCTACACCAGCAGGCCTTTCGTATCTTACGTATCTTTTGGATCATTCGCATCGTTACAACATATTATTATGGATCTTTCGGGTCTTCTTATTACTGTACGAGTAAAGGATCTCTCGGGTAGTCTCCTGGTTCGGTACAGCGTAAAATCCTGCGACCGTTTCTATTATTTGTTGTTCAGTGAAGACGAAACGGCAAAAACAAGCACCAGGTACGCACGAGACTATACGGCTACGTACTGTATGTACGAGTGAGTACGATACCTGGTACATATGTACGCCGGGTATGATAGTATCACGTTCTTCGTATCACAGGAGGAGTACGCATACGACCCATGTCCGAGTGGCACTTCGTACTGCGCCTGCTGTTCTGTTGTTTCGGCTTTGGGCGTTCGTCGACCATCGCGGGTGTCGAGCGTCGACCGTTGAGCGCTACAGTTAGTTGTAGCCGACTAACTCGCGGGCTCGAGGAGGAGGAGGAGGAGGAGTACAACGCATATAGCGCTACAGTTAGTTGTAGCCGGCTAACTCGCGGGCTCGAGGGGGAGGAGTGCAACGCATGGATAGCCTGAGTGGTGCGAGATGCAGGTAGCCAACCGACACAAGGAGCGAGATGCTACCCGTATCAATTATGACAGCATCACCACCACCAGGTAAAGTGGTATATACATGTATCTCAACATGCGAGGCAGGCGTTATTTGACTGAGAGTGCGTCTTCTGCGATGTTTGTTGGTTGGCGGATCACCGTTGTCCACACCCGAGGGCATACGAGTAGCCATTTCTCGTAGGCAATTCGCGGGTATTTCTGCTGTCAACATACATAATATGGGGTTGGTCACCGAGTTAGGCGTACATTTTCTTTTCTGAGTCCGTTTTAAGTAGGGATCGACGCGTGATAATACCGAGGGTGGCCGGAACAATCTTAATCTTTGTTCGACACCTCACATTAAAAAAAAAGGTTCAGAATGAAAAAGAACTCACTAAAACCAAGTGATGCAAAAATGGGAAAAACATAAATAAGAACACCAATCTTCTTGCTTTCTTCTAGATCGTCCTGTTGATCACAACACTCCGGTTTGGCTTCCATTCAAACCATTTTTGATGTGAGATGTCGAAAAAAGACTGTTCGGGTCTCCCTCGTTAGTACCGCAAAATTAAGTGAGTTCATCCCGGAAATACCGTAAAACCGCCACATGTGGAAATCGCTCGCAAGAACCAAGAATCTCTGCCAAGAAGCAGTGCTAGGTGGAAACCCAGGGGATGGATCGCTAGCATCCCCTGTCGAACAGACTGCTCAATTTGCGCCCCTGTGCACCTCCTGCTACATCGCTCATCACCCTCCCCAATGTATGGGATTAACTTCAATAAAAAAATATATATATAGGATTAGGGTGCTCTACGGAGAAGCGCAGAATCCCAAACGTTTATAGGGTTTTCCACTCTATGTGGAGGCGTTTTCCATCGAGGGCCAGAACAAAAATATCGACACCGCAAAAAAAAATGCAAACCGCATGTCATTTTTTAGAACCGCTCAGAACCTGGTACCGGTATTACACCCCCCTGGATTCAAGTCTGTTTTAGGGCGAGGTACAGTATACTAATAGTAGTATGAAACTCCTTAAGCGAGGAAGCTCAGAAACAGCAAGGAAGTGCATCCCAACCGTATATAGCATGCGCCAATAATACTCATCGCACATTTTACACGTTTAGTCCCCTTTTCACGCCCCTTTCCTAGTTATATCAGTTTTTGTAAGTGAGATACAGTAACCTCTCGAGCGAGTGGCCTAAACTCGGCAGCGAAAATGGAGTTACACCTCCTATACGAGACGTACGTAGCCTTGGTTAGCTTTGAAAAACGTCGTCAACCGACATCCACCGCTGGTGCAAAATCTAACTCGTCCACCGTATAACTCCTCCTCATACCCGGTGCACGTCCCTCCCAAAAGAGCGGCCTTGCGCTCTGCCCTCGACAGGGGGACCGGCCCAGCCAGACTACACAGAAAAGCCGTAGCGCGTTCGGATCGCGAGACGTGGGCCGGCAGCGGCAACGACAAAAATAGCGGCTGTATTTTTGGTGAAAGCGTGACGTACCTCTCCAGAGTCGCTCGTTCGAAAGTCGATCAAGATAACTCAGCGAGATGGGGAACTGCTGGTCGTCGTCGTCAACCGCGCAAGCCCACCTCGCGAACAACCACGCGGCTGATAAATCGCGATTCCAATTCCGTCGAGACGAAGGCGACGACGCCAGCAGGCATCTATATTTATGGTTTGCAGCCGGTACCGCCTTGCATACCGTACAGCAAAACGGAATCGCCCAGGGGTCGATTGAGCGAACTCTTGTGTTCAAGCGGCACGAGCGCCGCCGCTCAGCTTCATGCTCCAGAGGGCAGCGGCGAGAGCAATCCAGCCCACGGTGGTGTTGGCCGCGGTGGTGGCGCCGGCAGCGGTGTACCCGCGGAGCTTTTCGGCTCCTTTGCCAGAGGTGTTCGTCTGCGACAGGCTGAAGAGAGAGACAACAGCGTGGTTTCCTTCCGCGAGGGCACTGAGCGGGATCTCCAGTCGTTCTTCAGGCAAACGAGTAAACAGGGGGGGTATAGATGCAGATGGCGACTAGGGGAAACCCGCAGCCGAGAAGAAGAACATCGCTCTCTCGTGAACCGCCCGATGTCGGATGAAGGGGAAATGAACAGTAGGTACCACGATGGTGACAGCTGGTCAGACGGAGCTGCTGCTGCTGCTGCTGCTGCTGCTACTGCATCTTCTCAGGGTGTAAATAATAACGCGATATCGCAATGCTCCGCCGATGTGGTTGGCCCTGATCAGTCCCCGGTGGACGCTCCATCCTTACCAAAACTGCGGCTGCACGTGATAGCGGCGTGGACGGGTGGCGTTGTCGACGCTGCGATCGCCAGGATAACAGACCCTGGTGAAGAAAATCTCGGGGAGAAGCGGCGGGTACAATCTAGCCCCGATGGCCCGTTACGAAACGCTCGCGTCGTCGCCAGCGAGTTCGTGGCGAATGTCACTGAAGTTTGTTTGATGTATGCCGTCCTTGCCCATGACTTACGCCCAACGACGACGGCCGAAGAATCCGAAATAGCAGCACCATCATCGGCAGCGATGACCAGGACCGAACCTAATCACGATTGTGCAAGAAGACCTGGCACAGGACACCACCCCAAATCGACGGAGAGTCGAAAGGACGGAAAGGACACACCGGTGGCGAGTCGGGTGCCGAACGCTTCTGTCAACTCTCCCCGCGTTCACGGTGGTGTGGCTCATATTTTTTTCCCAGCACCGCCTTGTTCGACATCTTTGGTGACGCCAGACAGCGCCGATCATCGCAGCTGCACCGGTATACCCTCGCTTCTGAAACAAGGCGGCACTTGCAGCAGCGCACTGTTTTCGCGTCTTGACAGAGGGGAGGCGGAGGACGCAGATGACCGGCCCGCCCTGGCCGCCTCCTCGGTTCTCAACAGCGGAAATCTGACCAACCCGATGGAGGATGGAGCTGCCACCGACATGTTGATACGGCGTATATACGACAATGCGAGAGAAAACTCGAGGAAACCAGACAAAAACGAAAATATCGCGCCAATAGACACGCCCATAGACAACAAACCCAGGGCTATCCCTAGATACAGGCCTACAGTACAATACTGCGGCGCTGCCAAGTCCGCAGTACATTCTTGCGGAACCTCCAACCAGTTGGAGACTCAAGCGAGCGAAACGTGTACGCGTACACGGGGGGGTTTGCCGGGAAGAGCCCAAGCGGCGGTAGAGGTCGGCTTCGCCGGCGTCGGCACCAGGCCGGCCGAGGCGGTGCCACGATCGAGTGTTACCGCTCGATGGACGCGGAAAGGCGGAGGGTTTCTGTTCAGAAAGCGTCCGTGCCCTCCTCGAAATGATTACACGAGTGGACGCTGCGCAGACGGTGGGAGCAGCGCAGACGGTGGCGGAGAGGAAAGTATGGTATCTCTACTCTCAGCCTCCGCGATAGGCCACGGCGAGTCCGCAGAAACGACGTCCCCTTCCTTCACGATGGGGTTGCCTCGCGGAGACCCTATCAATAGCAGTGGCGTTGAGGTTGGCTTGGACAGCGGAGCGACCGTCGGTCGGAAGGCCGCGCTTCAAGTCCGCCACCGCCACGGAAATCACGTCGCCAGCGATAGCCCCCCTAAAGGAGCAGGAGCCGGGGATAACTTTGACACAGGGATCGCGCACACGATATACGGCGTAGCTATAGGGGGGTCGCCAGGAGCAACAGACAGTAGATCCCCTACTCTCGCGGATAAATCAAGAGAAGAATCTCCCGCGGTTTTCCGGTACCGTGTTCCGGTATCAGACCAGCATGCTCTGACCTCTGGCCCGGGACACGGTAAGGTATTTCCTGTCACGGACGAAGGAACGGGTGCGGGTGCAGGGGCAGGCGGCCGTGGGACTGAGGGTGATGGGAGCGCCGCAACGGAGAGCACTGGTGTTAGAGCAGAGGGCCGCCGCGTAAGCATCAGGGCTGCAGTGGGCGCCGACGAGGCTAACTCGAAATTGCTGTGGAGTTCGCAGCCGAAGGCCCCGTACGGAACCAAGGCGCGGTCGCTGACCAGCTCACCTAGGAAAATACTGTACACAGGCGCTGCCGTCAGCCGGCCACGCAATGGCGGTGGGAATCAGGTGCGGTTTTTATGGCGGGAAATTACTGGAACGGTTACTCTTAGTAGGGAAGCAAGCAAGGGTGTTTGAACAACCTCGAGTAGATCAGATCTCCATTTTACGCTGAATACGTCGGGACAGATACATCCCTGGTTTTACGTGTTTTTTTTCCCATCCCATTCGTTATCTTCGCCCTTCCTTTCTCTCTCCTTTCTGGTCGTAACTCAGATCCGGGGTCACAAAGCAGGCTCCTCTCCCTCCCCCCCCACTACTGTTCGTGCCTTGCATTTTTATCGCGAGAATATTCCAGTCCTTCCTTCCGTCGTCTACTCTCGTCGAATTGTGCTTACCCTGCACAACATTGCTTACATTTTCCGGACAGGGTCTGTATGACACGGCACGACCGTAATACCGCACGTCTTTGCCGGGGTGGGCACCTCGTATGCCATGGATCTTACACAATATAGTATGTCTTAACGGGAAAATGTAGGATCTATAGGTGGTCTACAGATCGGGATATGTCCCATGTGTCAAGGTTTTATCGAAACTTTTAGTTTGTGTGAACGGACGTGTTGGGTGGAGGAGACGATGTGGACGGGCGGGGAGAAGAGTCACCCGTTCGATGACTGTGTACATACATCAGGACCGATCGGAGCCGAGGGAGTGGAGATGGTTTGGAGTTTCGGCACACAGATATATACTTCGATTTACATCAATGTGTCTGTTGTGCCGGTAGACGCTTATATCGTACAACCGCTGTATTGCCATGGTTTGAAATAGTAAGCTTTCCGTCGCTGCCGCTGCATCTTTCTCGAATCGTTGCTCTGCAGGTGCATATAGCTCACACATGTAGTGTAGGACATTGGCCTGTTCGAAGAATCGCGGCGAGTTTTGTCCATACACGGGCCCGAAGAGCTCTTTGCTGTTGTGTACTGTGTACGACAGTAGGCGGCGCAAATCGTCTTTGTATCTGATCAACGTTCAGTACCAAACCTTCCACCTGGCAAAGAGCGAGCTAATGCTTCTTTACCTGATTTATTTTTGGAGGGGGTAAGGAAAAGGAAACATCTGACTGAGACCGAACCCGGCGGGACAGGGCTTTACGGGTCCTTTCTCCTCTCGCCGGCCTAAGCCCTTCTTCTTCTTCCTCTCGTCGTTCGGCGTCCACGAACGTTCACCATCGTGATGCTGCTCACATTAGTACCCTTTGGCAGCATGGAACACACTCTTGAATGCTGCAAGCACGGGATCTGTGCCTGCCGGCCAAGGCACACAATACATTCGTTTCTGCGTGGTATTTCGCTTGGTCCTTGCAGGCATCGGACAGCAGCCGGAGGCGGCACATCAGCACGGCGCGAGGGGGCGAGAACAACCACACGCGGAATCGCACAGGGCGTGACGGGAAAAGTTTTCCGGCGACCGCAGTCGCGGATCCGTCCCCCCGAGGCCGCCCCTGAGTCGACCGACGCCCTTGAAGCTATGCTGGGCGCGTGAAGCTCGGTGATTATTCAGTGGCGCCGCACAAGTGGTCGTGACACCTCGTTATATACCACCAAAATGCTGTCGACGCCAACATTAATGGGTGAAATTTGTCGATTGCCCTTTAGGAGACGAGGCCGAGGCAGGGCGAAGCTAGGACGAGGCAGGGCGAAGCCAGGACGTGAAGCAATTCATTAGTTGAGCCTTTGTTTCGGAGAATACTATACTTCATTTTGCCAACGGGTAACATGATCAATCCATCGATAAACTTGTAAGGAGACGACATGAGACGCGCCCCGTGTCTTCGACTTTTTAGCCCGTGGGCCGTAAGCTCTCTGTTATTGATTCGCGACGGAGAACGGATAAGGTTGATACGATGTTTTGGTTTCGATGTAGTACGGGGGGGGTGTCTACCGCCAGCTACTCCGCTGGGGCACGAAACTCCTCCGTGCTACAGTCGCATGCTTCACTCGGTGCTGTGCTTTCGAAAGGCACATACTACTTACTGCTCGTAAACCTACGACTACTTTTCGAGTGAGAATTTCACGTGATAGTTCCAGAGTGGGTGTGTAGAGTTATAGAAAAGGAAGACCGTTTTTTCGCTCTCCTGACTGGGCCGACAGCGAGCAAGTCCGCAGGCAACCGAATGCGTTGACTTCGACAAGGCGCTGGAAGCAAAAATCTCAACCTACTACGTGGAGCGACAAACAAGGGATACGTTGTGACCGAGCGAGAGGCGTGTGCGGCACCCGCGCGCTCTTGTACTGTGTCGACGAGAAAGCACCGCGACGTACCGACTATGCCCAGATATCTTCCCCGTGAGAAATTGCACTCAGGCACATGCATACCTCTTCTGCTGCTGGTTGGTGTACGCTAGATACGCATTAAACGAGAGTTGTTTTCTTACTCATTTGTTCGTCGTGCTGGTATTGCTTTAATTCGCCAGCCATGACCCCTAAACTGGCGTGTGGCCAACGCAGTACGAGTAGTCAGCAACACTGTAAGGACCCACACACCACGCCTGCACATGGAGGCTGGCATTCTAGGTTATTATTTACCGCGACGACAAACCCTGCACCACCAAACAGGGTATTACAACACGTGCACAGCGGCTCTGCGGCCGTCACACGCCACAACACAGCAGTGACCGCTTTGGACACCGCCTTCCCACAAACGCTCATCCTTCCGCAGCTCGGAATCAAAGGAATTCGTGCGCGCCCCTGAGACGAACAACTGCGAACAACCCGCGGTTTCTCGCTCACCAAACAAACTACTTCTTCCGCTGCCGTTGTTCATAGAAACTATAGAAACCTATTTGTTGTAGATAGTTACCGCCGCTGGATATTTTGCGTGGTAGCTTCTTCTGTCGCCGCTGCTAGATCTGCCTGTTGCTGTTGGTGTGGGTTCGTGCCACAAAGCAAAAGCTCGTTTGAACCTCCCGCACACGAATACCAACTCCGCTACCCCCCCCCTTCTCCAGTACTAAATGATTTATAAACTAGATATACCCACAAAAACGCTTCAAAACCCCACTCAGAAACCTTCTACACGTCGTCAAACAGACCACGATCTAGTTCACCTAAACCCTATCCTGCCCTTATCAGATGTTGTGCAGCATCTGTAAAAAAGCAGGACAGATCCAACCCAGGAAAAATGTCCTAGATTACAAAGGATACACGGCTCCCACCCGCCAACATGAGCTAGATCATACAGACCAGGAATCACTTCATTCATTCGTTGCCCTGAAACATTTTAGATCATGAAGCAGCAAATCGATTGCCTGTCGGCGGTGCGACACCTTCTATGTAGGACCACAATATAACAAGCTTTCCTTCAACGCTTGTTTGTAAATCGTCCTTGAACGTGTACCGGTATATCTCCAACAACGACAGCCTAAGTCAACCGCTCAAGATATAATTATTGGGCTTCAGAGCCATGGCCCACGTCCCAAACATTTTCAGGAGCTCGTGTTTTTCACACGAAAGGCGAGGCGGCCGTAAAGGTCGGGACCCATGAACGTCAAGACAACACCATCAGCAAACAAGGGGTGTTGGGAGATGGGAAGCCACTCAACAAAAAGGACGTTCGGTATCATCATGCTGTGCCATACGTGCGTTAATTTTTGACCTTAAGGATTCCCGGTATGGTAGCGGAAACAACGGGAGATAATGCACGGCATGGTTCCAAACTTTCAAAGTGTGCCCGAGGCATCATTAAAATACCTGGACATATCAAAACATGTACTTTCGACTACTACAGGACACCAACCAAGTTTAACCTTATATACTGCCGGCATTTGCAACGCAACGGAAACTGGAGATACTGCATGGCATGACTTCAAAGTTTCAAAGTGTGCCTGATATCAATACATTACCTGGAAACATCAAAACTTGCACTTTCGGCTACTGCTGCAGGACGACAGCCACACCCACCCACTCGCGACGAAAGCAGCTACCGGGTCCGGTTGGTTGTCTCTAGCAAACTTCCAGCGTGCGACAAAAAAAAGTGTGTTAGACTTGCCTGCTGAATAACTACGTGCGCCCGTGCAACAAAGAAATGTTGCTGAATACCGTACCTACGTGCGTGGTGGAATGCTTGCCTCGGTACTGCAGCACCGGCCCTCTACTAGGAATTAGAAACCGGGGTACCGGCTACTTATTCGAGAAGTGTGTCCCACCCACACTACTGTAACTTTAGCGTAACCGCTCCCAAATTTCCTGGTTTCCCAGAAATCTCAGACCGAGTATCTCGTGCGGCTCTCTTCTTTCTGATAGCTCTCTCCCTTATAAGAAAGCCGGCACGAGTACATAGTGCTCAGCTATACTTATGCTAATGTAACGATATCGCGACGGCCTTTTCCGGCGGTACTCGGCGGGCCCACCCACGTGCGTCGCGGGTTACTACAACCATACCACCCCTACAAGGAAACCCCTATACCCCCCAACAAACCAAGTACGTAGCGCCTCCGAGCGACACAGCAAAACCACTGGGCGTGTGCTCTCTTCAGGGCGCGCGCTACCGCAAGACTACCACTAAATGAACACCTACCCCCCAAAACATGAAGTACGGTATACCGCCTCCGAGCGACACAGCAAAACCACTGGGCGTGTGCTCTCTTCAAGGCACGTGCTACCGCATGACTATCCCTAAATTAAATTCTACCCCCCCAAAAAAGAAGTACCAGTATACCGCCTCCGAGCGACACAGCAAAACTACTGGACGTGTGCTCTCTTCAGGGCGCGCGCTACCTCAAGACTATCCCTAAATGAACCCCTACCCCCCAAAACATGAAGTACAGTATACCGCCTCCGAGCGACACAGCGAAAACCACTGGGCGTGTGCTCTCTTCAAGGCACGCGCTACCCCAAGACTACCCCTAAATGAACCTCTACCCCCAAAACATTTAAGCACAGTACACCGCCTCCGAGCGACACAGCAAACCCACTGCTGGGCGTGTGCTCTCTTCAAGGCACGTGCTACCGCATGACTATCCCTAAATGAACTCCTACCCCCCCAAAACATGAAGTACTGTATACCGCCTCCAAGCGACACAGCAAAAACACCTGGCGTGTGCTTTCTTCAGAGCGCGCGCTACCGCAAGACTATCCCTAAATTAACCCCTACCCCCCAAAGCATTAAGTACAGTATACCGTCTCCGAGCGACACAGCGAAACCACTGCTGGGCGTGTGCTCTCTTCAGGGCGCGCGCTGCCGCAAGACTACAAAAATACTACCCACTGTTGACTAACTGACAATAAGACAAAAAAAACGCCCTGAGAAAAACGCGCAAGAGCACGCATTGTTGCCCTGGTCGCACGTTAACTCACAAAGAACGCCTCCGCAAGCTCTCGCCCCCTACCACCAGACATGCCCGCGTACACGGAGGGGGGGCGTCGCCGTGAGCGGTGGGTGCACGGTAGATCAAGGAGCGGTGCCTACTGGGCTGTGCGTGACGACGTGCATATATTCTGGTACGGAATATGCTGAGACGGACGTGCAATGTGCGCCCAAAATACTACGTCGTGTGTAGCCGGTAACTACAGTAGCACTGTACGTTCATAGCCGGTAAACCTCCCCCAAAAAACACATTCGCGAGCGCGCGGACGCACAGTGTGCGCCCAAAACACTACCTATGTACCAGGTACGTCCATAGCCGGTAAATCCCACAAAAAACACGTCCGCGAGCGCCCGGCGTGTGCAGGGGGTGACAATCGGGGAAAAAAAAAACATTACGCTATTATATCTCACAACACCGTCACGATCCCGGGCTACCCTCCCGTTTGCAAGAGCATGCGCACGCACTCAAATGTTGACGAGGGTGTAAACCATAAACCCATCAAACCCCAGTAGGGTTCTTCGTACCAAATAAACCTATGTAAATGGGGATGTTTCCTCTCTCGGGCTTTCCCCTCTGGGTATTACTGTAAATTGACTGGCCCGATCGAAAGTACTAGGTTATCTTTGTGAACCATTATACTTGGCGCCCTCGTGATTGGACAACCGCGGATGACCGCCCATGGAACCCCAATACGCTAGCGGTTGCTCACGCCAACAGATGTTCCGGGGGGTGTAACGCTATGCTATTGTACGGTGCCAGGTATCTGCGTGTGGCGGAACATGCGACATTTTTAACAAAAACCATTAAGTAAAAAAAAAACGAAACGAAACGAAGCGAAACGAAAAAAAAAACGAAAAATAACCATCTACCGACTATAACAAAAATGTGCCTTTCCTACTTACTGTAAACTATGAAGTACCGGATATAGCCCAGCGTTTCCTCCTATTCATAGAAAACGCTGCCAAAAATGCCGCAAGTGTCACAACGAGACTGCTGTCGTGCAGCTGTGGGCTGTTGAATAAACCGAAACTAAAGAGAACGACACGATGGGGCCTCCGAGCTTCCTCTCTTGACATCTGCGCTCCTCGGGAGAAACACTTTGTTGCAGCTCGTAAAACAAAACGCGCGGTGTTGGCCTGCCGACGAGACAAACGCGTACCAGTATATGGATTTCACAAAAAAAGAGGCAGATACAATAATTGGATCTGTCGAGATATTTTTAAAAACAAAAACAAAAACAAAAACAAAAACAGAAACAGAAACAAACGGAATGAAGGCGCGCCCCAAGCACCCTTTTCCCTTACCCCTCAATCCGTCCGATCTACGAACGCCGATCACAAACGCAACCCTCAAACATAAGCTTCCATCCAGCCCGCCCGCCTGCTCATGCTGTGCTCTAAGATAGCTAGCGCAAAATCTCAAAGTCACACGGTAGAGAAGCTGCCACTCGCATAAACAGGCGGGGAAGGGAGAGAGTGGGGGTTACTAATTTTTGGTGGGGCATAGGGGGGAAGGGCCAGGGGGCGCTTGTTCCCCCTCCCTTCTTCCCTCCCTTCCTCCCCCGTCCCCCTTGCTTAATCCTTTTTTAGTAAGTGCAGTGTGCATAAACCTGAATCTGACTATAATTCCACCTGCTTTGTCCCCACAATGGGGAGCGCAGTTCTTAAGGCCTAAAGGGGGGGTACAGTACATGGAATCGTCGACAAGACCGCCATATGACACACGCACGCACCACAAAAAAAATGCAGCAAGCGCGCGCCCGGGGTCACCGTGTCTGATGTATCACGCAGCTTCCATAAAAAGGTGAGTCTCAACCGTCCAATCGGGCGTAGCTCACAGCTGACGTTATGTTACCATTTCTTGTTCTTGTAAAAACGCAGCTACGACGTAGTACGTATATAGCTGTCCACATAGTTGAAGAATACCAAAAAATAGCGGCGCGAATGCTGCCGGTTGGTGGCAGCCTGAAACCGTAAATACGTTTATCGGCCATACAATAATATCGGCCGCTGTCGCCAATGCCGCCGCCGCCGCCGTCGCCGCGCCACGGCCAATTTCTTCCAACACCCCTCAGTCTCGGTAGGAGCTCGAGCAACCGACTACGACGCCGTCTCTGCATCAAGAAGCCAACATTAAAAAGAAGCGCCAGCGCGAACGTATGGAGTATCTTGCCCTATTAATAAGAAGAGTAGATACGTACATCGAGCAAACCACCACCTTCTATTTATGCCGGCCTTTCAGACCTCACAATCCCTATACAGCAATACTGCTGCGTTCTGCTGCTAACGGCCACTGTCCTCTGCTTGATTTCAGGCGATGGGCACCCCGGCAGGGTAGCGTAGCGTGGCGTAGCGTGGCGTAGCGTGGCGTAGCGTGGCGTAGCGTGGCGTAGCGTGGCGTAGCGTGGCGTAGCGTGGCGTAGCGTGGCGTAGAGTAGCGTAGGGTAGGGTAGGGTAGGGTAGGGTGGGGTAGGGCACGCGCTAGAGGAGGGTGCTTAGGTGCAGCGCCAAGTTAAACGTCGTCAGCACGATTGTCGGCAGGAAATGGTACCACGGGAACTCGCCAATCCTGCGTCCAGTCCGACGGTACGTACACGTGTTGGGCGGGCGGGAACGTCCGAGTGGGTGAGGGGCGGGGGGAGAGAGGGGGGGGGTGTATGGTATCGTGTTAGAATTCCAGGTTTATTTTGTTTTTTTGCTGGGTCTGCGTACGTACACCGGTACTTTCTTAACTTTTCTTACTTTTCAAGTCCGTCGTAAGGCGTACGTGAAACGTTTGCAGTTCGGTTTCTGGGTGCGGATGTACTCGCTTTGTTCGCTCGTCAACCTATCTATGTACTGTCGCGTGTGTGTTTAGTTTCCTCGAGCATTATTGGAGGGCGGACCAGATTATGGTGACGAGTAAAAAGCAACGAGAACAGCAATATTTTGATAGCGCGCTGTTTGATCTCGGCCCCTACGCATCGCAACCGCGTGCCTGCTACAATCGACGACCCCCCTGAACGTGGGGGTGGGTACGAAGTAAAACTAGCATTCACACATCATGATCAGCATCGTCATCGTCATCGCTATCATCACAAAACAAGTAAAGCTAGCATCCACACATCATCCTCATGACATCATCATCATCATCGTCGTCGTCATCATCATCATCATCATCATCATCATCATCATCATCATCATCATCATCATCATCGCCATCAATCATAGTTCTCATCAGCATCGTCATCTTTAATCATGATGATCCTCATCATCATTACCATCTTTGTCATTTTCACCATCACCATCACCATCACCACCACGAACTCCACCACCGCCACCGCCACCGCCACCGCCACCGCCACCACCACCACCATCAATACAACAAGGCAATGACGCGGTAACGACTTTTTGTTTTTTTCCCATCCCATTTATTATATTCGCCCTTCCTTTCTCTCTCCTTCCTGGTCGTAACTCAGATCCGGGGTCACAAAGTAGGCTCTTCTCCCTCCCCTCCCCCACTACGGTTCTTGCCTTGCATTTTTATCGCGAGAAGATTTCAGCACTTTCTTCCCTCGTCGACTCTCATCGAATTGTGCCTACCCACGCTACTATTAATAGGCGCTCTCAGCAGTTGATTCCGTTTTTTTTTTGCAAATCAATTCAACATTTCCGACCCACGTGGGGTTTGAACTCCGTAAATCAACTCTTAGAAGCGTTCGAGGTTACCACTAGACCAATAGACAGCACTACACAATAACAGGATAACCACAGTATGTCATGTACTACATCTACTTCGTCCACCAAACAAAAAACGTGAAATTCATGAACTAATTAACCTATCCAACCTCATCTTTCGTCCTAACCTATCGTTTTTAGTGCTCGGTAAAACGAACTCCATCAAAAACCCCGTTGACAAACAAAAACACAAATGGACACCGCAAGCCAGGACAGGTGGACTGCGCAAAGAATGGCAAGAGGGCATCGTATACCTATACGGCTAATGACAGCCTCACCTCCACGCGGCGCCCCCGATAGTAAGCAGCGTGGTCGCTGTGGTCCAGCAGAGCATCAGCTTCACCGACGAGTCGTACGCCTGAGAGGATGACCTGCGGCAACATCAATATTCGAATGTTCGTAAGATATGATATGCATACAGTACGCGACATATAGATGTTAAGAATCTTATGTACGTAGTGATACCTGAAGACTTTTTCTATCACGGGGTGGGCTAATGTAGTAAATAGGACCAACGTTGCATACAAAAACCTATATATTTACCTATTCTTACTAACATTATTTGTTCCTATTTACTATGGTCCCCCGTTGTAGTGGTACTTGAGAACTTTGAGACTGAGATTTTTTGGGGGGGGGGCAAACGTAAGAAGGCGTAATGCGATCTCTTTTTTGTACTGAAAAATAGTTGTGCAACACACCCAACCCAGTCTTAACCCCTTAAGAACTGGTCCCCCGTTTTTGGGGACAAACTACTTGGGATTAGTGTGGGATAAGTTTTTCAGTTCTGAATGGGTTAACATCATAAGAATTCCAGTCTGGCCAAAAAATAAGAGATTTAGTAAACATCTGTCGCGTACTGTATGCTAGGCAGTGTATGTATGCACGACAAAAAACATGACTAAACCGTAAGATGCACGGTCAGTTGCACCGTCCGTGATATGTTCCGTAAGACGCACCCCTACAATGTACCAACCACAACATGTCACATGCATATATATATATATATATCGTGTCTGTCGTACATGGCATTGGTTGCATTGCTTACTGCATTACAATGTACAGTATAGTATTTCTGTCTCGTGGTTGTTTACCACAAAGCTTGTAACTCTCTACCTGGTATTACGGAGTGCACTACAATGTACAGTATAGTATTTCTGTCTCGTGGTTTTTGACCACAAAGCTTGTAACTCTCTATAACGGGCATAGTAAACACTAGTAAATAGACCCTACGGTACACACTAGGACCTATATATTTTGCGCATTTTTACCAACAATATTTGGTCCTATTTACTAGTGTTTACTATGGCCCCCCGCAATAGGATGAAGAATCGGCACGGGACGCTGGGTGGTGTGTGCTGGATGTCGACGGGTAAAAAAGAACGGTTTTATGTTAAGAACACACACGCACACCATGCCGTGAGATGTACCGTAAAAATGTACCGTAAGGTGTACCGTATTATTACTTCGAAGCATGTGTGTACGTTTACGATACCTGGAGGAAGCACCGCCGCCGGTGGGGACCCAAGGAATGGCCGTCTTCATTATGCGGTCCTTGATCGCATACAGGTGCGAGAAACTGGACAAAACAAAAAACAAAACAAAACAAAACAAATCAAAACAAAACAGTGACATAAAAACATTAGTACTCCTGCTGGCATCCAACAATACTGCTGTGCAGTATCCTGTTTGCGTTCGCATCTAACACTACTAGCTGTGCCGGATCACGTTTTCCATTCAACCCTCGACTACTGTGCAGCACAAGTTTGGACATAAATCACTCATAAAATGATACCAGGTACCAGGTACACAGCTACGTACAGGGGGATGAACGAGGCACAGGGACAAAGTCAAACAAAGAAAACCTGTTGGGCATACTGTACAGAGGAAAATAAAAACAAAGAAAAAAAAACAGAGCACAGCGAGGTGGGCGGGAGGCTTGAAAAACGTTTTGTTTTTCAAATAGCGCATTCCAGTGTTACACACATTCCTCTGGTCTTGTCCTGCCCCCCCCTCTCGCCTCCCCCTCCTCTCCCACCTTCCCTCTTTCTCTGCCACAGATCCCCCCCCCTATAAATATTTTGTATATTTATAGGTTGGGGTGTCGTCGCGTTTGACAACGACGCTGTAAAACACGCCTCTCACTGCGTGACTACAGACAACCAGGGTACCGTTTTTGTTTTTTTGAGCGGTTCACCCATGCTGGCGGTCTTGTTAGATCATCTTGTGCGGGTTGATAACCTCATCTCCGCACAACGGGAATTATCGTATCACGTAGTGTGTACCGGTATATGGTAAGGCATCCACGAGGCAGATACGTAGTGATACCCATTGCTGTCTCTGGAAGTGGCCACACCAGAATTAAATCAATTCATTGGAGGCTGTCGTCCATATGCAAGTCCGCCTCACAGGCGGTTTCTAGCAGGATGCCCAGCTCACCTCCATCGCGACTCGGCCCAATACCTCACGGCGCTTCGCGCTTTGTGCAAGCAATGTCTGCCTGGTTGGTGAAAACCCAACGTGCTCCGTCCCGGCATTATTATAGGCGATGCGAGGGTCTATGGTCATACGACTACGCGTTCACGATATGAGTACACCCCCCCCCCCCCCCCCCCCCCCCCCCCTATAAATATATGACATTTTATAGGGTTGGTTGGCCGTCGCGTTGCGCAACGACGCTGTAAAACACCAGCACTTCGCTGCGTGCAGCTAGACAACCAGGGTGCGCGTTTTTTTTGTTATTTGTTTTTGAGCGGTCACCAAGAGCTGGCCCTACGGTCGAGTAGTATCATTTGTGCCGGGTGGAGAACCTTGTTCCCGCACAAGGTGAACGGTCGTTTCAGTTCATGTTAATATGGTAGGTCGGTCCGCGTAGCTAGTTACATAGTAAACCCATTGCTGTCTCCGGAAGTGGCCACACCAGAAATTAAATTAACTCATTGAAGCTGTCGTCCATATGCAACAGTCGCCTCAGCAGGCGGTTCTTAGAGGATGCAGCTCATCCTCCATGCGACTCGCGCAATACTTCACGCGTTCGCGCTTGGTGCCAAAGCAATGTCTGCCTGGTTGGTGAAAACCAACGCGCCTCCTGTGTCCCGGGGCAATTGTAGGATGCGAGGCGTCTATGCGTATATGACTACGGTCCGCCTGCTGCACAACATGGTCATCCCCACCCCCCCCCCCCCCCCCCGCTCCCCCCTCCTATCCTTTCATCTTCCTGTCACCACTTGAACCTTTCCCGGCCATGCATGACATTTGGTACCCCCCCCCCCGCGCGCCTCACTTTCCACATATGCCCATCTTCGTAACAGCTTGCTTGCACGCACCTCTGGATGACCTTGACCCTCTGGCAGCTGAAGTCGAACTTTTGCTTGGCCCAGATCCTCATGACGATCACCGAGAAGAAGATGGAAGGGACCGCGAAGGAGATGTTGAACCACAGCACCGAGCTCGGCTTGAACCAGATCAGCAGCATGCCGGGCATCGGACCCGTGAAGATAGCCTAAGGGTCGGTTGGTTGGTTGGTTGGTTCGAGTTGGTTGGTTCGAGTTGGGAACGAGGCGGTGGGCGACTTAAAAAACACACAAAAGGAAGAAGAAGTTTGGGCTTGGATACAATGAAAACATCAAGAAAACGATATATATATATGTATATCCAAGAACAAGAAGTATTACGGAGGACCATAGTAAAGAGGACCAAATATTGTTGGTAAAAACAGGTAAATATATAGGTTTTTGTGTGTACCATAGGTCCTATTTACTATACCCCCCCCCCGTCATAGCGACATTGACGACGACGACGACGACGACAACGACGAGCGCATCCGCAATGGAATCGACGGGTTCTTCTCTCGATTTACATAGGATTGCACGGTTGATTGTGGCGGTGTGAGAGGGAAAATATGGTGACGCCGAAACGAAAACCAGCAGCGGCGGCAGCCGCAGCGACAACGCCAAAAGGGTTATAGCCGTGCCAACAAACAGACGCATGCTACTACGGTGGTGTGGAAGAGGTGCAAACACCTTTTTTTTTTTTTTCTGAGCGTGGTAATTAACTTGAGGAGCTCTATGCTTCACTCTATACCCTGGTCTTGGATGGGGGGGGGGAAGGTGCTACCCGATGATTGCTTCTATGATGACTTTGCTATATACGACGATTTGGGGTTAACCCTTTTAGGACTGCAGTCCCGTTTTGGGGACAAACCACTCTAATTCTAAGTAAGTTGTCCCCAAAACGGGACTCCAGTCCTATGAGGGTTAAGGGCCCATATTAACGAGTATAAAATAAATTCAATTTGGAAAAAAAAAAAAAAAAATCAAATTCGCTTTTCATTGGTCAACACAAGCACCAGCACCAAATATTATAATGTTGGGGGTATAATCTTGGGTGGTGGTGCGCGGGGTTCTGACCAATGAAAAGCGTTTTTTTTTTTTTTTTTTTTTTCCAAATTGAATTCTGTTTTTTTTTTCTTCGTTAAAACGGGCCCTTAAGGCGACCGATCACTTCAGAAAAAAAAATCAGACCGAAAAATTGCTACTTCTATCGTAGCAGCTGTCAACAGTGTAAGACAAGAACCGTTTACGACAAATAATGTCAATATGCAAACGGTATTGGCATACTTCGGTGCAGGTGGTATGGCAGCGGGTGCCATTAACGCCGTGAGGTGAGGTGAGGTGAGGTGAGGTAAGGTGGGAACAGCCAAAGTTTCGTGCCGAACACCTCACGTTTCGCTTCGCGCTTGGTGCTATTGATAGCAAAGTTTACAACGTATGCCAATATACAAACGGTAGATTTTCGGTGCGTGGCGTGTGTCTTTTAACGCCGTGAGGTGAGGTGAGGTGGGAACAGCCAAATAAGCTTAAACGCAAACGAATAAGTACATAGCGGCAGTGAAACGTAACGAAAGCAACGCACACATCGACACTTGACACTGAAAGCCGGCTACTGTACCTTAACAAAAGCAAGGCATGCATGCTATGCTACGGTCTTGGGTGTATGGGGGGGTCACCTCTTCCCTCCTTTTTTACCTTAGCTTACGGCAGGCGAAACACACGCTCCAACTCAAGTGAACACCCCCCCCCTACACCCCAACGAATCAATGAATTCGACACAGTCATCCATATGCAAGAAAGCCCACCTCACAAAGCGGTTCCTCGCAAGATGCCGCGTACCCTTCATACCGACTCGCCCAACACCTCACGGCGCTTCGCCCTTGGTGCAAGCAATCAATGTCTACCTGGTCGGTGCAAGACCCCTGGTGCTCCGTGCTGGCACTGCAAGGATGCGAGGGTCTATGGTCATACGACTTACGGCCAAGCATGGCAATGAGTACCCCCCCCCCCCTTGATATTCCCCCTCTTTCGCTTACCATGGCTGTGGCGGAGTAGTAAAACATCCCGCTGATGTAGCACAGCTTCTGCATGCGGGTCAGGTTGGAACGCCAGAAGTCTTTGTTGCACAGGAGCGTCGTGCTCCCCATGCACCACCTGTACTGCTGCATGAAGAACGCTCGAGGCTCGTCGGGACAGGTGCCCATGGCCATTACCTGCGGGATGTACTTAACCTTCTCGACGTCAAACCACACACACGCACACGCACACGCACACGCACACGCACACACACACACGCCGGGAAATAATTACCCGAAAATAAATGGTTCGGAGGGGGGGGGAGAGAGGAGGAGCGAGAGACGGGTATGGGTTTCGAGTTCGGCTGACCGTATTAAGTCGCCGGCTGATGGTGGTTAGTTGGCTACGGGTGTACGACGTATTCCGGGGCAGTTGCTTTGCGGTAATTTATAATACTTCGTATGATATAATATAATATTATATTATATTATCTACTCTACTCATGTGTCAATGCATCATACGCAGCCCTTTGCCGCCCCCGTTTCCTCCCTCCTCCGCCCCCGTTCCCCCCCTCGAGTGTATGAACACGACTGAAACGGTTACGAAGTGGTTTTCAGTTACAGTTACACCAGATATCGACGTTGAGGAACACGTCGAACTGATCACGATCTAGATCATCCACCAGATAGATCCTATAGGATAGGTGGGCTAGCCCCATCTCCACCACCACCGCCTTCACGGTATTTTGCAGTACGTAGGTGGGCTCCGAACGTCACTCAAAAGAAAAACTGGACTTCAAAAATATGTTCTTGGGGGGCGCAGCGTAACGAACAACCCTCAACCCTCATGGCGGAGCATATCACGAAAGCAAAAAAAGGCAAAAAAAAAAACAACAACAACAACAACAACAACAACAACAACAACAACAACAACAACAACAACAACAACAACAACAACAACAACAACAACAACAACAACAACAACCACCACAACAACAACAACAACAACAACAACAACAACAACAACAACAACAACAACAACCACAACAACAACAACAACAACAGCAACAACAACAACAACAACACCAACACCAACACCACCACCACCACCACCACCAACAAACAACAACAACAACAACAACAACAACAACAACAACAAACAACAGCACCAACACCAACACCAACACCACCACCACCAACAACAACAGCAACAACAACAACAAAATAAAGAAGCATTAACCCTTTTAGAACCGCACCCACATTTTTGGGGACAAAACACTTGGATTTAGTGTGGTATACTATTCCCAGTAGTAAAACGGTTAACAGTGCAAAGCAATCGATAAGAGTTGTCACTATTACGGGGTGGGCTAATGTAGTAAATAGGACCAACGATAAACACTAAAACCTATATATTTACTATTTTTACGAACAGTGTTTGGTGCTATTTACTATATATGGTCCTGCGTACTAGGTCGATTGGCTCTGCAGCTGAAAACAAGGACACCTGCAAATATGACCCCTCTCTCTGTCGTACGTAGCACTAAACATGAAAAAAAAAAAAAAGTTGTAAAAGTTGTGCAGGATCTGTATAGAGTACAGATCCAACCCCGAAAATCTCTCCTAGATCGTGCAGATTCTATAATACCTCTCCCCACGGGGCAACACAATCGCTATTCTAGATGATACAGATCAGTAATTGTTATGGTACTGCTGAAATGATGTGGAAATGTTGGTAAATACCTTTGGGATCAGGTATAATAATCGTATTGGTAGTATCGTACTTGGAAAGGAGTATCTTAGATGGGAACCAGGGGTTTCCCAGGTGGTCTTTGGCAACCACCAAGCCTGCCCTTTCAGTCTTTCGTCGTGGGAAAAGGATATAGCGCTGCTCTTCTTCTCTCTCTAAGCAAACGGCACACGTGAGTACCAACGAGTACCCGTTCAATAGGCTGACCTGGCTACGGATACTCTGTGCCCTTGCCCTGATAATATCACATAATCATGTACATACGAGTATCTGCTCTGAAAATATCTAGATCGTCGTGAAGCGGGGGGAAATCGATGGTGTCCGTACATGTCTGAGGTTGTGCAGAGTCATCCTTAAGTTTATCTTGGAATTAGAGTGCAGTACGAAAAGGGGTTAAGCCGAACTATTTTAATTGAAACGTCAGTTTTTGGGTGACTTACTCGTTGACTTACTGATAGTATGGAGCTCCTCGAGTGAGGAGCCGCAGAAAATAAGACGACACCCCTACAAGGCTAACAGCGCGCGTCAAGCGACAAAAGAAAGAGGGGCTGAAGCCTTGCCGCGATAAAAATTCAAGGCGCGAACCGTAGTGGGGAGGAGGGAGAAGCGCCTATTTTGTGACCCCGAATCTGAGTTACGACTAGGGAGGAGAGAGAAAAGAAGGGCGAAGATAATGAATGGGATGGAAAAAATAAAATAATTAAAAAATAAACCAGAGGGTGGCGCGAACCGAAACCGAACCTTGTACCCCAGCTGGGTGCAGTTGAAGCCGGTGTGAACGTCCTCCGAATAGCCGATCGCGGCAGTGCCGCCGAACGGGGCCAAGGCCGCCCTGCGGTACACGCCGCACGTGCCCACGCAGATCGCTGCGTCAAACTTGTCCCGGTTCACCTTTATTTGTTTGTTTTTGCGGAGAAAATAAAAACAGAAGAGAGAGAGAAAGATTAATTGAGAAAGAGAGCATATATTAACGGCAGGTTAGGATCTAGATTATCTATCTGTGCATGATCTAGGACACATTTCCTGTGGGTTTGATCTGTACTATACAGATATATCACAACATACTGTATCATAACGGCAGGTTAGGATCTAGATGATCTGTATGATCTGTAGATGATCTGTATTATCTGTAGATGATCTGTATGATCTGTTCGACGAGTGCATGTTTTCATCGTCGCTGTCCGATGGAGTGTGCCTGAACGTACAGTAGTCGTAGCAGCGAAACGCGCAAGTTATTGTTTCGATGCACTCGTAACCGACACCGTAACCGAAACCAAAAACAGGAAAAATAAAACCGAAACGGAAACCAAAACGGAATCCGAAAACCGAGGCGGAACCGAAGCCGAAGCCGAAGCCGGAACCAGAGCGGGAATGGAAATGGAAAAGGGAACATAATTAGATACAGAAACTGTAACGGAGCCGAAACAGAAACGGAACGGAAACAGAAACGGAAACCGAAACGGAAACCGAAACGGAAACCGAAACGGAAACCGAAACGGAAGCCGAAACCGAAACGGGAACGGAAATCGAAACGGACAAAATATCAAATCGAAACCGAAGCCGAAACCGAGAACGAAACCGAAAACGAAACCGAAAACGAAACCGAAATCGAAACCGAAACAAATTCGGAAACCGAAACCAACACGGAAACGGAAACAGAACCGAAACCAAAACCGAAACCGTAACGGAAACCAAAACCAAAACAGAAACAGAAACAGAAACGGAACTAAGACGAAACGGAACCCGAAACCGAAGCCGAAGCCGGAACCAAAAATAAAATAGAAACGGAAATCAAAACGAGAACGGAGAAACAGAAACTGAAACGGAAACAGAAACAAAAACGGAAACCCGTATTCAAACCGAACAGAAATGGGAACCGAAACGGGAATCGAAACGGAAAACCGAAACGGAATCCAAAATCGACTACGAAATTTAAAACGAGGCCGAAACTGAGAACAAAACGGAAACCACAGCGGAACCCGAAATCGAAATCGAAAAGGAAAATGAAACCAACACCGAAATCGAAACGAAAACGAAAATGAAAACCGAAATCGAAATAGCAAACCTACCCGAAACGGAACCCGAACAAAACCGGAGACGGAAACCGAAACGAAACCGAAACTGGAACCAAAATGGAAGCTTAAGCGGAAACCGAAACAGAAACTGAAACTGGAACCCAACGGAAACGGAAAAATACACCGAAATGGAAGCCGACACCAAACGCGACACGGAAAAACGGAAACAGAACCTGAAACCGACACCAGAATCGGACACCAAAATGGAAACCGAAACGAAACGGAAACAGAAACGGAAACGGAAACGGAAACCGAACCACAATAATCAGAACCGAAACCGAAACATATATATCGAGGAGAAAAAGTGAGGGATGTGAGGTTATTTTTTACCTGCACCATCCGGTAAAAGAGCTCCTGCGTTACCCCGGCCCCGCGCTCGACCCACGTCTGCTCCTCCCGGCAGCGGAAGAACTGGGGCGTCTGCAGGATGGCCACGTCCTCCTCCGCAAAGTAGGGCGTCGTCTCGCGCAGGAACTCCGGCCTCGGACAGAAATCGGCGTCGAAGATGACGATGATCTCAGCGCGGGTCCGATTGAAGGCGTAGCGCAGGTTGCCCGCTTTCTTGAGCTCCGGGCGGTTGTCCCTCCGAATGTCTGTGCGTGTGTTTGTTTTTGTCATAAAAAATATTTGTGGCCCAAAAAGTTTACCACAACATCAGAGAGATAGATTACGATCTACAGTAGATAAAGTCTATTAATAGATCATCTAGATCAACACCATCACGATCGAGATCATCTCGGTGTAGATCACGATCTACGAGTAGATCCTCTTAAACCTGCCAGTACTAAAACAAATGCTTCCCCTACGTATACGCCCTATTATCGTACCCTGCTGTATCATACCGGGTACCCCTATTATTGTGTCGTAGCACTGCCTCCGAGACTCGAAACCCACAGTTAGAGGCTAGGCTGTGCAGCCTCGCGAACTGCACGATCTATTAACAGATCATGACGATCTAGATCATTTCCAAATAGACAATCTCCATCTAGATCATCTCCATCTAGACCATCTCCATCTAGACCATCTCAATCTAGACCATCTCCATCTAGATCCTCTCCATCTTGATCATTTCCATCTATATATCATGTACATCTAGATAATCTCCATCTAGATCATCTTCATTTAGATCCTCTCCATCTATATCATTTCCATCTATACATCATCTCCATCTAGATCATCTCCATCTAGACCATCTCCATCTATATATCATCTCCATCTATAGATCATCTCACATCTAGATCATCTCCATCTATAGATCATCTCCCACCTAGACCATAAATAGATCATCTCCATCTAGACCATCTCCATCTCTACCATCTCTTTCTAGATCATCTCTTTCTACTGCCGTGCGTAGATCCTCCTAAGCTGCCGTTTACGAAAACAAGTAAGTAAGTGCTGTGCCCCTATTATTGTAGTGCCTCGAAACTCGAAACTCACAGTTGAATCCGTGCAGCCTCGCGAGCTGCCGAACCTCCTCCTTCGCCCCGTCGTCCAGCACGTGCACCGTCACGTTGGGGTAGTCCAGGGCAGCGACGTGCTTCCAGGTGTTGTCCAGGAGATGGGTGGGCTCGCAGCACACGGGAAGAAAGACGTCCACGGAGGGGTAGTAGCGGTTTTCCCTGGCCTTGCGAAGCGTTTTTTCGTGTTCTTTTGGGTCGAAGTTTTTTCCCCACACCGCCACGCCGAAATCTGTGCCCGGCCAACGAAACGGTGTGTTTGTTTGGTTGTTTGGTTGGTTGGTTGGTTGGTTGGTTGGTAGGTTAATTGGTTACTTGCACCGGGAGACACACACGGTATACTTTCGTATAGATGCATGCAGCCGCGCTTTCTCTACACGCGAAACAGACTTAAGGATCAAGCAAACACGCCTGGCAAATAGGAACACAACCAAGCAAAAACAGACAAGCATACATACAAGCAAACAAACAAACAAACAAAAACGAACAAACAAACGGAGCAGATGAAATCAAAGATGCCAGGAGACGGCACTTTTACCCCTTGACGGACGGGGTCAAGGAAAATGCCTTGGCGGATGTTCCTTGATGGCACAACCCGGGGACACCCAAGTAAAAAATCCCGTTTTTAAAAAAAAGCCTGACCATTTTTTTAAAAACCTGTATTTTGTTGTTGAGATTTGTTTTCCGCCATTTTTTTTCTCGTTCGGAGTTTAGATCTACAGCAGTATACTTGGTATATCACGAGCAACGAGAAACACAACATCCTAGTCTCTTCTTGCTCCTTCATGATGTGTCTGAGCCAGCAGCACAAAAAAAACAATTAATTTGGGGTTTCCACAGAGACAATGAGGCGTTTTTCTACGTAGCGGGGATAAGGGACAATCCGTCTAGACGGATGAAAATGCCTTGACGGACGCCCCTGACTGACTGACTGACTGACTGCTTGACGGTTGCCCGTCTCCTGACATATTTGGATGAAGTGGACAGCTACATACTACTGCTGCGATTTTGTACTACTACTACTGCTGTGCTCGTACCTGTTTTTTTAACTTGGAAACCCGAGGGCACCGGCACTGCGAGATCAATAAAACTACATCCATCCATAGATAGGCACTAATATGTGCTACTGCTCTTTAACTGTTTGTTAGATTCAGGGAAGGGAGAAATAGCGCGAAAACAAATGTTCTCAACCATCTACCCCCCCGCCCCCCTCTTGGGGATGCACACGCATGATAGAAAAAGTAACAGGAAAGGGTAAATCATGCACAAGCAGAGGCAAGATGGATGCGATCCTAACCGACTCGCACCTTGACACTATTAATAGGGTTCGGGATATGTATCCTGATGGATGTGTTTTCACTTGGATTCAGTACTAGTTAAGGCAGGGGAAGGCAAAAATTCAGCAAACTACTACGCCCGTAGTGTTCGTAGGGCTGCTTAGTTGGCTGGATTATGACACTATTTGCGATCGAAGTATTACACACAGAGTCATCCCACGGTAGGGGCGCAGCAGAATTTTCTGAGCTCCTCACATAAGGAGCTCAATATCTCACCCGAAACATGACTTCAGAAACATTCGCTCGCGCATCCCGACCAAACCGTCCAATGCGGTAGTCCTCAAACAAATATACCAGTGAAATATGAGTGGCATCCGGTGGTTACTCACGTGAGGAGCACAACCGATCAGAAAATAATGAGCCTAAAAGTGGCACCTCTACCGTGGGATTGCTCCACAGCTCTGCACAGCTTGCAAAAAAATGAGTTTCGAGTTTCGACCAAATTCCTCGATCTCACAGCTTTTTTTTTTGTCTTTTTTGTCTTTTTTGTCTTTTTTTGTCTTTTTTGTCTTTTTTGTCTTTTTTGTCTTTTTGTTTTGTAAATAGTTGCGTGGCGGCGTAAGCCAACAAGCCGACTTTTCGTAATTTATCAACACCGATCACACGTCCAGCCGTTCAATACCTCGCAGCCAACTACAACAACCAGTGGGTGACTTAATATATATATATATACGTCGTAGTCGGCCAGCTCCCCAAATCTATCATTAAGGAGGAGACCATAGTAAATAGGACCAAATGTTGTCAGTAAAATCTAATCTATCTATCATTAAGGAGGAGACCATAGTAAATAGGACCAAATGTTGTCAGTAAAAATCTAATCTATCTATCATTAAGGAGGAGACCATAGTAAATAGGACCAAATGTTGTCAGTAAAAATCTATCTATCATGAAGGAGGAGACCATAGTAAATAGGACCAAATGTTGTCAGTAAAATCTAATCTATCTATCATTAAGGAGGAGACCATAGTAAATAGGACCAAATGTTGTCAGTAAAAATCTAATCTATCTATCATTAAGGAGGAGACCATAGTAAATAGGACCAAATGTTGTCAGTAAAAATCTAATCTATCTATCATTAAGGAGGAGACCATAGTAAATAGGACCAAATGTTGTCAGTAAAAAAGTAGGTGAATATATACTGACAACATTTGGTCCTATTTACTATGTAGTATTTACAATGGGAGTACCGTAGGCCCTGTTTGCTATGTGCAGTAGTATTTACTATGGCCCCCTGTAATAGTGCTTAGGCACCCCATCTGGAGCCCGACACACGGCACGGCGGTATTGGTGCGCCTATTCCCTTGGGGGGGGGGGGGGGGACTCTAAATAGTTACCCCAAGAAAAAACAAATATTACGCGTAACCAACCCCGGAGGAGCAATCAGTCCCATTGCCTTATACAGTAGATTGATATCGAAAACAAGTTTGCGTCTACGTAGTAATTTTCCTGAGGCCTCCTCCTTTGAGGAGCTTTAAATTACTCGTAACCCTGACATGAAAAGCATATATTACGCGTAACCCCGGATGAGCAATCAATCCCATGGCCTTTTTAGATTGATATGGGAAAATTGGAAAAAGAGTGCGCCTTCGTAGTAGTTTTCCTGAGGCCTCCTCCCTTGAGGAGCTCTGAATTACGCGTAACCCTGAGAATAAAAAAAATACTACGCGTAACCCCCGGATGAGCAATCAATCTTATGGGCTGCATATATATATAGACACTACAGATTGATACCGAAAGACGTTGAAGAACTAAAAACAACAACAAAAAAGCGAATGGGATACTCCGATTCAAGAGCGCCCGGTGACAATCTTAAGCCGAAACAAGCGCTCTTGACTGAATATTAGTATCGCTCTTATCTTTACGAGTAGTGGGCAACATATACATAGCTTTTAGTATAGGTAGAACAAGCCGTTTTGACCGCTCTTGACTCCAGAATGCTCTTAACTCCAGAACGCTCTTAAACCCATTCAGAACTGAAAAACGTATCCCACACTAATTCCCAGTAGTTTGTCCCCGAAAACGGGGGACCAGTTCTTAACCCATTCAGAACTGAAAAACGTATCCATCACTAATTCCAAGTAGTTTGTCCTCAAAAACGGGGGACCAGTTCTTAACCCATTCAGAACTGAAAAACGTATCCATCACTAATTCCAAGTAGTTTGTCCTCAAAAACGGGGGACCAGTTCTTGACCCATTCAGAACTGAAAAACGTATCCCACACTAATTCCAAGTAGTTTGTCCCCGAAAGAGGGGAACTAGTTCTTAAGGGGGTGTACCCACTGCTGTATCGGGTAAAACAAAATCAAGATTCCACAGCTAAGAAGGTCCAATTTCGGTCAAAAAAACAAAAAATGGTATATATGAAAATGCTACCTCTGATCGTAGCACCCGTCCTGCGCCGCCTCCTCGCAATGAAACCCAGGATCTGGGGAGGGGGGGGCGGGGTGTACTTCATTTTCATGCATGGCCGTAGTCGTATGACCATCGTAGACCCTCGCATCCCTACAATGCCGGGACGGAGCATGTCGGGTTTTCACCGACCAGGCAGACATTGCTTCCTTGCACCAAGCGCGAAGCGAAACGTGAGGTGTTGGGCGAGTCGCATGAAGGGTGAGCTACATGCCTCCTACTACGTAAGAACCGCTTGTCACGCGGAACTGACTTGAACATCGATGACAGTTTCAATGAGTTAATTTAGTGTCTGGTGTGGCCACTTCCTGAGACAGCAATGGTGGAGCACTATGTAACTGCCTCGTGGGTGCCTTACCATATACACACTACGTGATACGGGGGGGGGGGGTGTGTGGAACTAGATAACATAGGTTGGCAGCGCGGTAAAAATAATCGTTTTTTTACGGCGAGGGCCCAACTCACATGAGAGCAAAAGGTAGCCCATCAGAAATGTTGTCGGTACGCCGAACCAGTAGAAGTAAGGCGCCGCCAGAGCGAAGAGCCACATTCCCGCCGACAGAGCCGCGAGGGACAAAACGCCCATGGTAATTAGGAAACCTTTGCCGGTTTTGTGGTAGATCACCTTTTTTTCGCGAGGAAATAAGAGTTTGTTTTTGTGTTTTGTTGGTTTTGGGGGGCGGGGGGCGGGGTCGGAGCATGTGGCGGTAACAGGTCAGTCTAACAAACACGGCAGGAGGGAAGAAGGAAGAGGGAATTAGCGGTGTGTGTGCGGGGGGGGTGGGGTACTTCATTTTCATGCATGGCGGTAGTCGTACGACCATATACCCTCGCATCCCTACTAAACCGAGACGAACCACGTCGGGTTTTCACCGACCAGGCAGGCATTCAAATGCTTGCGCCAAGCTTTGCGAAGCGCCGTGAGGTGTTACGGCGAGTAGCACGAAGTGTGAGCCGCATTGGGGGGGGGGGGGGGGGGGGGGGGGGGGGGGGGGGGTACTAGACGAAGGTCGGTCGCTGTGAGGGGGTGCACTTCAAGCGCAGCTCGCGCCAGTTGAAATTGGGTGTCGGGGGGTTAAATTGTCAAGTTACAACGCAAGTTAGTAAGAACGAAGTGCTCGTATACAAATGACAGTACAGTAGTATAGATTCCTTACGACAGCAGTTGATTTCCTCTTTTTTTTTCCTCCTGAAGTTTCACTTTGGATGTAAATGTAAAGACAGTTTCATGCTCATATTATTGCCTCAACGGTCCTTGTACTTTCCACTCGATAATCTAGACCTTCAAGGAAGATATATACAAAACATATACCTGGTATAATAATTACGAGTTACTACTAATGGTAGCAATGTTTAATAGTAGATAGGCAGGTTGTTCGTGGTATGGGGGGGGTATAATTAATTAATTTAGCGAATGAGGGAGAAGAATATTCCAGAGGTCTGCATCGATTTAGCTCATGTTGCCGAGTGGGAGCAGTGTACTCCGCACGATCTAGCATGCCCGGTACGGTACCACTCTGTATCAAAATATAAGGACCGATTGTACACTAATATTCAATAAAAGCGGTCCTTCTATTTCGGTACAGAGTGGATTATGTTTTCTTGAGTGTGATCTGTACTGTACAGCTCCTGCACAGCATATCACAGCGGCAAGTTAGGACCTATATGATATATCTGTAGATTATATATCTGTAGATGATGTATCTATATGATTTATCTGTAGATTATATATCTGTAGATGGTCTATTAATATCTATATGACCTATCTGTAGAAACACTATCTGTAGACGATATAACTGCAAATGATCTATCTGCAAGACGATATATCTGTAGACGATCTATCTGTAGATGATATATATGTGGATGATCGTATCTGTAGATTTTTTATCTGTAGACGTTATATACATATCTGTAGATGATCTATCTGTATTCGATATATCTGCAGATGATATATCTGCAGATTATCTAGCTGTAAATTATATATCTGTAGATGATCTACCTGTAGATCGTCTATCTGTAGATCATGTTTTTGCCCGAGGCGTGGAAGCTTCACCTTCATGGGGCAACACATAGACTTACGGTGCTGCGTATACAGAAGGCGCCCGCTCTTACGGGTGGGTGGGCTAATGTGGTAAGGTAGTAATCAGAACCCACGATGAACGCCGAAAAACATGTACCCCTCAATGTTTTACACAGAAATTTTGGCTCGGATTACTACGTAACAGCAAAAACCGAAAAATTGGCATCGAGGCTCAAGTTCTTATGTTTTCGTCGCCAGTGAGCACTTATTAGGCTGCTCTTGGCTATTACATGATATGTGCTATGGCGCCAGGCCCTGAGAGCACCCGTGCCTTCGGGTCAGATTTATCGTGAGATAAGTTCGTACATACCGGTATAAACGAGCCCTGTTTTTTTTCAATGACCCGAAACATGATAAGAGCGGGCGTCGCAGAGGTACTCTTTTTTTAATGTACATTCATGCTGCTTTAGACGCTAACCTCTCTCTCTCTCTCTCTCTCTCGATGACACAACATTACCGTGTCGGCCGAACATAGCAATCAGAACCGAATTTTGTGTGCAAAATATAGGGGGATACATGTTTTTTGGCGTCCATCGTGGGTTCTGATTACAACAATAGCCCACCCCGGAATATTCTAACTTCCATATATACTATATACTTCTATGTATATCGCTTAACATGCCTTGCATATGCCTTATGTGCTGTTTTATTCATTTTTGGATCCTTCTCCGTCTCGAAAGGGATGCGTGGTCAATGGTCTAATAACTAAAACAAGCAACAAATGAGAACCCCCCCCCCCCCCCCCCCCCCCACACCGCCTACAAATGAATACCCCTCCGTTTCGAACGGGATGCGTGGTCAAGGGTCAAATGAGTAAGGCGAGCAACAAATGAGTACGCCCCCGACTGCCGGGTCACAGGAGGAAGGAGATGCACAACACATGTTTTCTTGAGGCAGAGCACTAGAGAGTTAAAAACTCACATTGTGGAAGAACGCGCAGAAGGAGGACAACGAGATAATGTACGTATTGGAGGAAGGAAATGAGGAAAATAGATGAAATGTGACATAGCAGAGAAGTTTAGTCCACTACCCCCCCCCCCTCCCAATACCTCACGGCACTCCGCGCTTGGTGCAAGCAATGTCTGCCTGGTTGGTGAACACCCAACGTGCTCCGTCCCGGCATTGTAGGGATGCGCGGGTCTATGGTCACACGACTACGGCCGTGCACGGCATGAGTACCCCCCCCCCCCCCCGAGTAGATAATAGGGAGATAAAAAACGATCTCTATATATCCTAGGAGATAGATGGTGGCCGCAAAAGGGATAAACACAGGAAGAGGATAAAATCATAAGCCTAAAACATTTCGGCATTTTGTATGGACAACATACGTAATGAGCGCCCAAACGCTGGAGGCGTCTGTCATGATGGGGGTAGGGACGGTTGCTCCGTCTCGAAAATAAGCGTATGTATGGTCAATGATCAAATGATTACGGAGCAGGAACAAAACAAGTATACCCCGTCCCCCCCCCCCCCCCCCCCCCCCCCCCCCCCACTGCCACGGAATGAGTTTACTTCAATCGGAATCCGAAATTCGAGTTTCCATCATTGTTTAGCGTATTTCTTCGTATGTACATACGGTGTACCTGACGGGCCACAAGGGTCATCGATAAAAGCTCGACCGAGAAACAAAAACAGAACACAGGCCGAACTACCCTGGGGAGAATCTGGTTATGAAAAGCGGCGTGACACCTTGGCCCCTTTTAGGACTGCGGTCCCGTTATGGGGACAAATTACTTGGAATTAGAGCCAAATATATGGTCATGTACACTGGAGTACTTAAAGGGGTAACAAAAATCTCGGGATAAACGATACTCTTGCCTATACATACGTAGAGCCTGTACGTAGAACCTGTTAACTTAGGGGTCCCTCCGTACTACTAGAATGAAACCATATAATAATATTATCAACGTATGTTATTGACGATCCAACAATCCTTTGAACGTATATATGATAAATTCTGCTACGCAATGTTGTTGCGTGGCAGTGTAGCTCTATGTTCAATAAAGGAGATCTTTCTGAACGTTTCGGGTTTTTTTTTTTTCAACGCTCTCCTCGGGAAGCGCGAAAACCGCAAAAACCGCAAAAAAACAAAACAAAAAAACGGCGACGGAGTTAACCCATTCAGAACTGAAAAAAATATCCCACACTAATTCCAAGTAGTTTGTCCTCAAATATGTGGGACCAGCTCTTAAGGGGTTGAGCTAAAGAGCGGCAAATTGTCGAAAAACAAAATAAAAACACCACGGCAACCATGCTCGTACGGTCTTGAGAGGGGTTGCTACGCGCGTAAAACCGCCGTGTTACCGCACGCGCGAAGGCTTTGCTGCTATTAATAGGCATCGCGAAATGTGAAATGCCGCGAAACTTGGGCGGTCCGGCATAATAACCAGGGTGGGCAATAAGAATCGCTGTTAAGGTGGCGCTATTTAAGAACCGTTTTCAAGCGGTTGAAACAGGTAGGGACTACGTAAAAATCGTTTTTTTTTTTAAACGGGTGAACCAGGGGTGACACACTACAAGAATCGCTTTTTTTGAGCGGGTGAAACAGGGCGGCACAAATAATAACTTTTTACGACGAGCGGTTTAAATATGTTTTTGGGCGGTGAAACTCGAGAGGGTTTGTTTTGTTCTTGTTTTTTTTTTTTTCGTTGGGACCCCGTCGTGCATATTGAAGAGTCCCTATTATTACGGGGGAACATAGTAATCAGGACCCAATATATATATATATATTTTTTATATATATATAATATATATTGTGTCCCCCTCATACGGGATGTACATCCTACATGAGGACATATAAATCCGTAAGTACGCGCGATCGAAGTATCACACTCAGCTAGCAAAGATGAGTTTCGACGAAATCCTCGAGCTCACAGCTGTTGTTTTTTAATTAAAATATATATATAAATATATATATATATATACCGGTATATTTTATATAGTAATCAGGACCCAATATGTCTACGTAGTATAAAATACTAGAATATGGTAGGTTTTAGTGAACGTGATGGGTCCTGATTACTATTAATATGTATGTCCTCCCGTAATAGCACCGTTCCTCAATTTTCGGCGCTCGTTTTGCGCATACAAAGTCTCGGCATCTCCGGCTCGGGAAAGATTCATCGGGGTATATTTATATTATACATATTATATATATATGGCTTGGTGGTACCTATATACCCTCGATAACGACGACGCAACATGTGCTGTGTGCGTGTCGAGCACAACATACCTGAAAGACGAAATTATTCTGCCAGAAATATAAATTCAGACCTTTGGCAGTGCGGGTAAGCGACATCACCACCGAAGAAATCGGAAGTTTATTTGGAGCAATTTTCGCTCGATTTTATTGCACCGAAAAAGCATCAGAAAAACGATTTTATTTTAAGGAAATTCCATAATCGACGGGCATTTTTTATGTTTACGTAGCGTTGCCTACTGTTTAATAAAAGTATTATAATACGTCAGCTGTGAGTTCGACTGAATGGACAGTTGATACTAAACGCTGCAAGCTGCATAGAACGTTTGTTATATATGCCGTAGCGCCGATGTTTCACAACAACAGCAGTTTTAATATCGCACAACGCTCACATTTACTACGTACACCCCTGACTGTGTGTACACGCCCACCCGTTTATTTAGAAACCCACTTTTTGGAGGGAAAACATATGCTCACACGTTGGAGAGACCATGATCTGTCTACAGAGAGATCATCGTCTAAATCATCTAGTTCCTCACCTGCCGTTGTGAGCGTTTTTGTGTTGGATCTGCATACAGCACAGCTAGATCCAACCCAGGAAATATGTGCTACGAGATCATGCAGGCCATGCCGCTCACGGTGCCCCCCCCCCCCCCCCCCCCCCCCCCCCCCCCTCGGCAACATCAGCTAAATCCTACAGACCAGCAATCAATCTGCCCGGAAAGATCCACGCAAATCGTCACAAATAAAAAAGTGGAACTCCAATCGATGATCTGTCGATGACCTGTGGATTGTCTGTTCGAGGCGTGTAAATACTTGGAAACCCACTTTTGAGGGAGGGGGGAACAACAAAAAAATCGGAACCCACGACGCGTGCTAGGACAAAAACGAGCGCTTTTGTTTGGCAGATTAAACCTTGTCTGAACGATCGGGTTCCTTGAGCCGAAATCGTCCAACTTTCAGTCTTCTTGTGTTGCGGATATTTTACCATGGTATCCTTTTATTTAGGCCGTGGGGGTCGTTCATCGTCTCCATATTGGGTGAGGTAGATAGAGAGCTTGGTAAGAAAAATAGACTATAGCCTCAGAAAAAAAAAAAAAAAAAAAAACGTGGCGGCGTGCAGTATGGTTTCCGAAGTCGTTGGCCACCCAGTAAAAGTAGGTGCGTTTTCTATGACGACGCTGTGAATGTAAAAACGGCTGAAAAAACAAAACATCCCGCACTACTACTCACGAGTACAGTAGTAATTAAATTCCAAGTCGTTTGTCCCGCAGAAAAAAGGGGGTGCGGTGTTCTAAAAGAGCTAAGTTGTGCCACCGCTCTGAACGGGAATATAAACTCCATTGTGTGCTCATATCAGAGTCCAAACGTTTATTATATTCTCGTCCACCAGATAGTATAGTATCGGGCAGATTGGCACGTGGTCATTCACGTACAACAAACACAATTCTGGACGGAAATGAAACGTAAAGTACCGTTCGGGGTCTTTGATATGAATATGTAAAAATGGTCATTCTATTTTTTTCCAAAAATAGTGGCGTTGTAACCTGGGATATTAATGAAGATTAGCCCCTTAACCCCTTGAGAACTGGTCCCACGAATTTGGAAAAACTACTTGGAATTAGAGTGGTACATTTTTTTTAATCATGAATGGGTTAAGAACCGGTCCCACGTTTTTGGGGACACACTACTTGGAATTAGAGTGGGATACGTTTTTACAGTTCTGAAACGGTTAAAAACCACTGCGTCAACCCCCCCCCGCTCCCCCCTCCCGCACCTTCTCTTCGTCGTTAGGCGCGCACGGCAGGATCAGCCCCTGGTCCAACGCGCCCGCGTTCTCGGCGACGATGTTCCCCAGCATAGACCCCGCGCGCGACTCCATCTCCAGCATCTGCCGCCACAGCCTCGCCCTCCCGAACGCCTCCGTACCAACCGCAGCAGTGTCCCTAGAGCCTCTCCTCCTCCTGGCGGTGCCGTCCGACTCCACCTCTACCCGCGCCTTACCCGCCTCCTCGTCGTCCCACTTCGAGTCGTCCTCGGAGATCGGCGGTGACACCAGATCTCCCGAAAAAGGAGATGGTTTCGGCCTTCCGGGGAGACGGAGGCTGCTGTGAGCATCGACGCCGGAAGCCGCCGCCGGGGGTGAGAGCGAGCGCTTCTTCCTCTCGCCGCTGTGTCGGCGCTCACCTGTCAGTGGTAGGGCTGCTGGTTGTTGTTGTTGTTGTTGTTGTTGTTGTCCCCCTGGGATGGTTTCGCGCGCAGTCGTCCTATGCCCGCCGCCGCCGCCGCCGCCGCCGTCACCACTACCATGGAAGGGCGCTCGGGAGGATGATTTGCTTTCTCCGGGAATCCCAATGACAAAGTTTTGACCACCACCGCCACCACCAACACCAACACCACCAACACCACCACCAACACCGCCAACACCATCAGCACCACCAGCACCGCCAGCGCCAGCGTTATCACCATTTCTACCGTAGTTTTCGTCGTGGCCGTTGTTGTTACGACTATTATTGCCGGCGTCGGTGTTGAGCATCGTGGGCGGCGGCCGTGCCGACTGCAACCCCTCCTCCTCCTCCTCGTCCAAATCGAACAGCGAGGAGAGCCGCGACAGCAGCGAGGACGACGACGCCGCCGACAAAGAGTATTTCAGGGAGCCGTCGGGGTTCGCGCCATTATGGGGACCGGCGCCGCTGCCGCGGCTACCACCGCTACCGCCGCTGCCGCGTCTGTTAGTCGCTGCCCCTCCCGACGAAGACAGAGTCGGCGACGACACTGTTGTTGCTGCTGCGTTCGGCGCAGCACTCTCCTCCTCGTCCAGCAGCAGCTGCGAAAGCCCATCCAGCTGCGCGACTAAAAAACTGGCGATCGATGAGGTGCTGGCTTCCGTTTCAGCAGCAGCACCGGCGAACAAAGGACGAGCACGAGCAGCAGCAGCAGGAGGAGGAGGAGACGTCGCACCCGGACCTTGAGCAACGCCCGCAACCGCCGCTGGCCCAACGCCAAGATTGCCCGCCCCCCCCCTGGGAGGCCTGGACGGATGCAGAGGGTTCCGGGACGACCTCAACTGCTGTTGTTCTCCAAAGTGGAAGCCAAGGGGGCTCGTCCGCCCGAGCGGGCTTCCATCCGTGGACCTGCCGTGATGAGCAGGGGAGAAGGCTGCGGGGGAGGGCGCGGCGGTTCTGTTGTTGGAGCCGATGGAGCCTGCTGTGGCAGGGGACGGGAGGAGGTGGCTAGGGGAGAACGCCGACCCCCTCGCGCTGCTGTTGTTGTTGCTGTTGCTGTTCGCAGACGTCGAGGAGGAGAAGCTGACGACCTGGGCGAGCTGCTTGAGCTGCGCCGCGATGTAGGATTTTTTGGCGGTCGACAGGGATGGGCCGTCGTCCTCGACGCTGACGTTGTCGTTGTCGTCGTCGTCGTCGTCGTTGTTATTGTTGTTGTTAGGGGTGGTGGTGGTGGCGATGGTGGTGGTGGAGGTGTTGGGGGTGTTGATGTCGCTGTTGTTGCTGCTGTACATGGTCGCGTAGGCGGCCGCCTGTATGTAGCAGGCGCAGGTGTTGAAAGATGTGGCCGTGAGCGAGACGCGACGACGCACAAAGGATGAGAGCAATACTGAAGGATATAAAACGTACTGTTTGTTTCTTCGTACATACCATACTGTGTAGTGCTGGGAATTATGTATATATGTACGAGTATGTGGGTGTAAACTGCGGTGTGTGCGTCCCGCCCTCCTGCGGTCCAAATCCACCGGTATGATATAAATAAAAAATGTATAATGCTGTCGTTCATTTTGTTTTGTTTTTCTTGCTCGAAGATACTCACACCTCGGGCAGACAGATCATGATCTATCTATACCATCTATCCATCTATCTATCTATCTATCTATCTATCTATCTATATATCTATCTATCTATCTATCTATCTATCTATCTATCTATCTATCTATCTATCTATCTATCTATCTATCTATCTATCTATCTATCTATCTATCTATCTATCTATCTATCTATCTATCTATCTATCTATCTATCTATCTATCTATCTATCTATCTATCTATCTATCTATCTATCTATCTATCTATCTATCTATCTATCTATCTATCTATCTATCTATCTATCTATCTATCTATCTATCTATCTATCTATCTATCTATCTATCTATCTATCTATCTATCTATCTATCTATCTATCTATCTATCTATCTATCTATCTATCTATCTATCTATCTATCTATCTATCTATCTATCTATCTATCTATCTATCTATCTATCTATCTATCTATCTATCTATCTATCTATCTATCTATCTATCTATCTATCTATCTATCTATCTATCTATCTATCTATCTATCTATCTATCTATCTATCTATCTATCTATCTATCTATCTATCTATCTATCTATCTATCTATCTATCTATCTATCTATCTATCTATCTATCTATCTATCTATCTATCTATCTATCTATCTATCTATCTATCTATCTATCTATCTATCTATCTATCTATCTATCTATCTATCTATCTATCTATCTATCTATCTATCTATCTATCTATCTATCTATCTATCTATCTATCTATCTATCTATCTATCTATCTATCTATCTATCTATCTATCTATCTATCTATCTATCTATCTATCTATCTATCTATCTATCTATCTATCTATCTATCTATCTATCTATCTATCTATCTATCTATCTATCTATCTATCTATCTATCTATCTATCTATCTATCTATCTATCTATCTATCTATCTATCTATCTATCTATCTATCTATCTATCTATCTATCTATCTATCTATCTATCTATCTATCTATCTATCTATCTATCTATCTATCTATCTATCTATCTATCTATCTATCTATCTATCTATCTATCTATCTATCTATCTATCTATCTATCTATCTATCTATCTATCTATCTATCTATCTATCTATCTATCTATCTATCTATCTATCTATCTATCTATCTATCTATCTATCTATCTATCTATCTATCTATCTATCTATCTATCTATCTATCTATCTATCTATCTATCTATCTATCTATCTATCTATCTATCTATCTATCTATCTATCTATCTATCTATCTATCTATCTATCTATCTATCTATCTATCTATCTATCTATCTATCTATCTATCTATCTATCTATCTATCTATCTATCTATCTATCTATCTATCTATCTATCTATCTATCTATCTATCTATCTATCTATCTATCTATCTATCTATCTATCTATCTATCTATCTATCTATCTATCTATCTATCTATCTATCTATCTATCTATCTATCTATCTATCTATCTATCTATCTATCTATCTATCTATCTATCTATCTATCTATCTATCTATCTATCTATCTATCTATCTATCTATCTATCTATCTATCTATCTATCTATCTATCTATCTATCTATCTATCTATCTATCTATCTATCTATCTATCTATCTATCTATCTATCTATCTATCTATCTATCTATCTATCTATCTATCTATCTATCTATCTATCTATCTATCTATCTATCTATCTATCTATCTATCTATCTATCTATCTATCTATCTATCTATCTATCTATCTATCTATCTATCTATCTATCTATCTATCTATCTATCTATCTATCTATCTATCTATCTATCTATCTATCTATCTATCTATCTATCTATCTATCTATCTATNCCCCCCCCCCCTCTCACGTCTCGACAGGACCTCTCGATCAACCTAATAACAAAACAACGAACAACGACGACGGCGGGGAGTCCTCTATCATACCCGGTACTACTGTGGTATACTTCGAAGTATGTCACTCTGGTCGGGAGCATAATAATAGGTGCCTTGAGGAGTATGGTACCCGTTTGTTTGTGGACTCTGATATGGATATCAAACGGGGATTGATTGTTGTGTTACAGGCCGTTGTGGATGTACGCATTGTTATATTATTACAGTAGTACTGCCTGTAGTACAGTATGATACTGGTAGTACTGTAGTTAATATGTACGAGTACTCCCTTCTCACCCATCCATCGTCTGCACCTATCATACCTTGGTTTGTCAACATACATACATGATGCACAACCAATAATGACGACTGAAAATATCATTGTATAAGGTATGCACGAACCCTGATGTGTGTTTGGTGTGTACTCGTATACGTACACATGTTTACTACATACAGCACTAATAACTGTACATGCACAACAACACACCACTCCATACAAAGTACGAAATATGTACTCTATCGCTATACCACTACACTTTGTTTGTACAACATCATCAATAATAGGAGGAGGTGAAATCACACCTACGAGCATAAATAAACATAACTAACTCTCCCTGACTCACCTCAGCGTCTATTGTACGCTGTATCGACTCAGGCAAGCCCACCGCCGGAACCGGCACGCCCCTCTCCCTGGCGTCCTCAGACTCCTCCAGAGGCAGCGGCTTCACGCGACGAAACTTCGCGCTCCGCTCCCTGTGGTGCCCGAACCGGTGATGACTCCCCGACATCCCTCGACCGAGACTCCTACTACTACCACCGCGCACAGATATGTCGCTACCACCGCTGCCGCTGCCGCCGCCGCCGCTGCTGCCGCGACCGCGACCTCTATTAGACGCCGCAATCCAGGCCAGCATGGCCGGGTCGGGGCCTGCTTCTTCGTCCAGGTCACCATCCTCGTCTTCGTACGGCACCACTTGCCTGCTGCTGATGATGCTGTTGTTGTTATGATTATTGTTGTCGCGTCCTCTCCCACGCATTCTGTTTTTTTTTTCCCGCGCGCCCCCTGCCCCCCCCGCTGCTTGTTGTGTCGCACAACTACTACTTACTGCTGCTGGATGTAGCTGTGTCGCTTGCTATCTTGGTGCTACAATAACAACAGCTGATTGATGCCGCTGCTGCTTTGCTGCTGTGCTGCTTGTGCTGCTGTTGTTGCTGCTTGCTGAAACGTGTGTGGTCTTCGATCTCTATACTAACTACGGAGTATTGCCCCCTCTCTCTTCTTGTTTTTCTTCTTGTTCTTCTTGAGTCCGTCTTCTCGTCGTGTCCGCGTGCGTACCTTACGATTCAGCGCGGATTGTGCGGGAAACAGAGAGCAGAGCTCTGGAGGACTCTGGATGGATATGGGTAGATGGAAAGTCTAACCAACACGGATCAACTATTATTCTCGCTGTATCACAATTATGTGTGTGCGTGGTGCTCGCCACTCTACTCCACTCAGTGACACACCACGGCTGTCTACGTTTAATAGTATAGGCGCTACGACGGTATATCATACTCGCAGACGTTGCGGAGAGTGTTTGCGCGAAGAAGAACACACACATACATCCGGGACTGTCGTCTAGTCGCGGTGTCGTTTACTTGCAAGAAGATACTTATCTTTACCGCTTCACGAAAGTCGAGCGACATCATCATCGCAGTGAAGCTTCCTAGAGGTTTATTTCTCTTGGACGTATGATATATACCACAGGTATCACGAGGGTATAATATAAAAAAGAACACATGCTTGCGTTCCGATGGACGTACAACCTGGTAGGAAGCAGGGTCCGTACGTAGACCACACTCCGCCTGGTCGGGGATGCATGCCCTATCATATTGGATGTGCATATCAGAGTTGAAACAGGCATTATACACCCGTCGTACAGAGTGGATAACTTGAGCCTCCTCCTCGTACTGCGCTGCCGTACAGAAACACATACTACGTACGAACCTTTTTTAGTCTAATTCCAAGTAATTTGCACCCACAAACAACGGGAGGAGTGAATACTCGTACGTAGTGCGGTCCTACTTTGTGCGCGCGGCGGCCTATGTACGGCGGCTGTAGTAGTATCAGGTAAATACCAAGAACAGCAGCGCAGCAAGCGGTACGAGGCCAGTAGCACAGTAGTCAGGGTGTGTCGGGGGAGAAAGTGAGCAAAAAAAGGCTACGACGTGTATTATACCACCAGTACTTGACCAGCACGACAAAGGGAAAGGGAGGCTCTTTGAGACCGCGTAGTAGGAGGAGGACTCACTGCGGGCCTGCATATGACCCGAATCCTGTTGTGTGGTACAGTAGTTTTACAGAGCACAGCAGCAGCACAGCAGCAGCAAGCAGCAGCAAGCAGCAGCGGTTGTTCTTTCTGGAAGCGGAACATCTTACCCTCTCTCTGCTGGCGGAATATCTTAACACCCTCGCAGAAGCACGGCAGTTGTACTGCAGCAGCAGCAGTCTGCTGCTGCAGGAAATATCTTTTGCCACAAAAGGATCACGCTGACTGGACTCTCACATTCACCAAAGATCCAACGAAACGGACAAAAAATGAAAAGCCCACTATTTGACACGCGTATTACAGTAGTAGTAGATTACAACTTACAACACTTACTTCGGACAGATCTATGTACAGATCAGATAGACCATCTATAGGTCATCTAGCTCCTCACTCGCCATCATCATTGTGATGACTTTTTGTGTTGTGCAGGATGTGCACACTGCTGTCAGACAGGATACATGAAAATTAGTACATATCCAACCCAGGAAACAAGGTAGGCTCGCAGACCGTGCGGCGTCCACACCCGACAACAACATGAGAGCTATACGTAGACCATACAGATCACAGGGATCTATTTATATTTGCCCTGACTGTGAAAGAGATCTAGATCATCGCGTGGGAATCGATGATCTGTCCTCTGACTGGTGGTACAGAGCACAGCAGCAAGCAGCAAGCTGGCAGCAGCAGCAGCAGCAGCAGCAGCACGAGACGTCCATCACAGACAGAATAAGTATTTTCTCCATCTGGCAAGAACGTCGGAGTAACGGTGGTCTGCTGCTGTCCCCGCAACTTCTTAAGGGTTCGGTACCCGTACGATATCTCAACAAACAAAGATACAAATTTATTCGGTGAAAACATTTATTTTGTTGTATATCCTTCGAATTGTCATGTTATTATCATTCTCTGCGACGTCGGGGGGAGGGAGGGGTCCACTGGCGTAGTACGAGAGCCGCGACACCGGCCGCTGCTTCTCGTTCCAGTACCCGGGAGCCCCCCCCCCCCCCCCCTGGCCGGGGCCCTAACACACGCAGTCTCGGACGACCGAGACCCCAATGGTAGAAAACCATTGACATACCCCGCTGTGAACCCGGAACTCGCCTACGCAGGTGCAATCGACAGGACCGACAATAACAATAATATATACAAGGCTTCCCCTCCGGGACATGCCTAGGGGAGTGGCGCAAGGACGAATCGAAAACCTATACGCATATCATAATGTATAGTACATAAATACGACGTTTTTAGTATCTGCTATACTGTACATTAATGTGAGTAGACCTTTTTAGAACTGGACCTGCATTTTTGGGGATAAAATATACTCGAAATATGGTGGAACCGTTACTATTGACTCGATCGTTCTTAGAGATCCCGCCAAACATGTTATCATGTTTGAACAGGTTGTCCGAGTACCTTGGAGTAAAGTCTCGAGTATTGGAGATAAATTACTCCAGGTACTTCGTGTACTCGGAGTATTTCGGGGTTCGATACTCCGGATACTGCTCGTACTCGGAGTATTTCGGGTATGAACACTCTCGATACTGCTTTACTCGGAGTATTTCGGGGTCCGATACTGCGGGTACTCCTTGTACTCCGAGTATTTGGCGGCTTCGTACTCCAAGTACTCCGAGTATTCAGGCCGCTAATACTCTTATACTCTTAAGTACTCGGAGTACGAAATGTACTCGATACTCGGAGTATACTCGGAGTGTGAAGTAAGTCAGGAGCATCTTTGCATCATTTTAAAGACTCGGCCGTCATTCCTCCCAGGTCCTGGGAACATGTGACTGGCGTTTATAGCATTTCAAAAATCACAGATGCTCCCATTACCTCGGAGTATAATTAGAGTATTTTCGAGAAAAAATACTTCAGGTACTTTGTGTACTCGCAGTATTTCGGTGTCCAATACTCTCGATACTCGGAGTACTCCGAGTAGTTTATATGTTTTTACTCCGAGTACTGCTTGTACTCGAGTATAAGTACTGCTCATACTCCCAGTACTCGGAGCATTTGGGCCTTCAGTACTGCTCATACTCCAAGTACTCCGAGTATTTAGGCACCAGTACTCTAACACTTTCAGTAGTCGGAGTACGAAAAATACTCGATACTCCAAGTAGAGTATACTCGGACAATCTGTGCATGTTTGTCAATTTAATTGTCGTGGCGCTCAAGGTAAGGAAGGTCTATCCCGCACATAACCGAGGACTCCCAACAAGAAAAGGTTTAATAATACTCCAAGCGTGACACGCTGCATACACACGCGTGACACACGGCACACACCGTACACGCACGCACACGTGACACATGGGACACAGTGCCCGTGCAGTAGTGGTGGGATAATATTTGCAGAAGACGTAGAAAAGGATGCTCCGAAGAAGGGAGGGGCTGATAAAACGTACTTGTAATACAAAGAAAAGTTGAAAAACAAAACACAAAAAAAGCAGCGCTGTGAGAATCGAACTTAAGCCTTTTCATCCACAAACGGGCATGGTGACCATTTGACTATACTACAAAAACATAAATCCGAATAACCGGTACACTATTTTTTGTCGCGGCGCTTGCCAGGCGCACGACAGGCCGCACATACACCATGCAAGCACAGCAGCAGGCAGCAGCGCAGAAGAGAGTGCTCGTGAAAGTAGGGCAAACAATAGGACATTATTATTTACTGGTACGTACAAAATAACGAGCGCCAGATGCACGACAGGTTGCACATACACCATGCGAGTACAGCAGCAGGCAGCAGCGCAGAAGAAAGAGAGAGGTGTGGCGGTGATTGCTGATGACAGATGCAAGCCTCCGATGAAGCAACCACTAATAGCCACAGCAGTACACGGTGGAACTGCCACAGGAATGTTTGCTGCTTGTGCTTCTAGGCGGGGCTGTGACCTCGTTTGTGTTTGCTGCATGTTGTCTGATGTCTTGTAGATTTCTGGAGTGAGCTTCAGGAAAGAAAAAATATATATGTATGAACAGTTGAGGTACTCCTATTTGATCAAAGCGACCATTACATTTCAAGCCAGAGTGAGCGTGGGTCAGTCACACACATGAGCACAACAGAAAGGTAGATGGTGGATTACGGACCGCTTGCTCTGATAAACACAGCTAGCCACAGCAGTACAGCGCAGTTGGGTGTGTCACCCACGCACGGTGTTACCTGCTGGTGCTTATGCAGAGTAGTAACGTTGTGCTCCCTGCATGTTCTGTTTCTACCTGTGGTATACCGATATGTCTGCGCTCTCCTATGTGTGCTCATGACCAGCTCGTGAAAGCAGGGCAAACAACATGACATTGTTATTTACTGGCACGTACGTGCAAAATACAGACAACATCTAAAAACAGAACATCGTTATTTACTGGCACGTACGTACGAAACACGGCCTCATGCTGAGAACCCGGGAAATTGGCTTATCCACTCCCGCGGGAAACAAAACTTCGAGCGCCCGCCACGCGAGCCACAGAGCTCGGATCGAGCCCAAACCTCGACCAATGTGTCCGGCCGGGCCTCCCGTGTCGGGGTACTTAGCGTTTTGCCGAAAAGCGCTCGCGCGGAGAGAAAAGTTGCGAAAAGTGCGAAAATTTCACAAACATAACTATACATATATGCGGTGTGACCAACACCGCGTATGGCCTCTCCTTTCCACCTACCTTCGAAAGAAGAAAGGGGGCGGGTGGGCGGGAGAAAACCACACGGTAGGCCTCGACTAGGCCTACCACTCGGCAGTGGGCAATATTGTGTACCTCTGCTGTGCCCGGCGCAGCTATGCACGTCAAGCTGAGGTACTCGAAAGTGAGTATCTATCTCTCTCCTGTACTCTTGTCTCTTGTGGCAAATAAACGTCAGTAGAGCCCATGACTATTAAAAGGATAATTCCGTCGGTCGACAACAAAACTCATATTTCATCTTTTCTGTACTTTGCTTAGAAATATTATGCTTTGTTGTATTTGCGAATTGTCATGTTATTATTATTATCTGCGACGTCGGGGGGAGAGGGGGGTCCACTGGCGTACTACGAGAGCCGCGACACCGGCCGCTGCTTCTCGTTCCAGTACCCGGGAGCCCCCCCCCCCCCCAGCCGACTGGCCGGGGCCCTAACACACGCAGTCTCGGACGACCGAGACCCCCAATGGTAGAAAACCATTGACATACCCCAACCCCGAGGTCGCGTCGATACTACGGTGTTTGGTCCCATACAGTACCTTGGCCTGGCTGCCTCTGCCCTATCTTCCCAGACTTCGATAGTCTACGAGACACTATATTCTCGTCCTCCGCGTTGTTCCGGGTATATATACCTTGGAAGACTCTGAAGACTTCCATCTATCCTCCCTCTGGATCACTCTCTGCGGCACCTCCCCTCCCGGCCGCCAGCATGGTGGCCGCACCGATACGCAAAGAGTGGAGTCCAACGTCGCTGGGATCATCTCTTGCTTCCGCTACCACCTGGCGAAGCGCCTGAAGAGCCTCCGGATACTTCCATACTCTAATATCGTTACCGCACTGATACGACGACAAAGGGGCGCTTTCCGTCAATGTCGGATAAACCGACAACAATTCCACCATACGAGCGACGGCGCCGCCGCCTGCTCCTACCCCGGAACGCGCCCCCCAGGCGTCATCGCGTGTACGCACAATTACCGACCCCTGTTGGGCCTGATCGCCTTTATGGCCTCGAAAACGAACCTCGATGCTGGTGGCCTGGTGCCACTGCAACGAGGTCACCGCCGCCCCCCCGCGTACACCGCTACGTCTGCCCTCGTTAAGCAATGCACCGGGTGTACCACTCCGGTAGGTGAGGCGAAAATTTCGTCGGACATCGCTGCGAAAAAAATAGCCCAACGCAAGCGACAACCAAATAATTCGGCCGCCCGGCCCCCACGACGGGGCTAGGTCTTGTCCTCCCAACAACGTGTCCCCCGAGATGGGGCGACGAACTCTTTTTTTTTTGTGGTACCTGCGACCGCGTGCGACCTTGCAACCCCCTTCAACGCACGTTTTAATAAGCGGCGACGACGTGGGAAACTCCATTTGCAAGTTGACGCGATGAAAGTGTATTACGGCCGACAGTTTACTTGAAATAGTACCGGCTTGATTCCCTTCTGACACACACCACGCTATAAACTCGAGCAACGCCTGAATCTTATCCGTATCGGAGGCCGCCGAGTCGAAGTACGCGAGCTCCCCTATCACCCCCCGAAACAAAAACAAAAAACAAAAAGAACGGTCCAAGACCGGAAACCTGACGAATAAGCTCGGTGAGACGAAGGCGCAACTGGCTGGCCAACAGCTCGAGCCCGTTGAACGAGAGATCGTTCCAACCTTTCACCGTCGTGCGCAGCCGCGTGCGCACGTCGGCGCCAAATTCAACGCGCCACCACACATCGGACCCGGGCTCGGGGCCCAAAAAGTAACCCCACATAGGGTCGCCGGAGGCGTCCGACCACAAAGTAAACGCGGGCGGCTGCATATAGCTACGGTACAAGGGGGCGGGAAAACAACCCGCGGGAGAACCTAACCCTCCCGCCACCAACAAACACCAAAATGACACGTCGGCGTGGAACTCAGGACCCAAGCGGATCCGTGGGTACAGCGCCGCGCGTGAGTGGGATGCTCTCGGCGGGGTAACCACGACATGCTGTGTCGCGTTACTCCCCTGGTTCATGACGACGGCGTCGCCGTACGAAGTGTGGGAATGTGCGTGCTCGAGAGCTGCCGAAAACAAACAGAAGAACCCCGGCGAATTACGCCACCCGAATTGCAGCCGACGGTCGGCCACGACCCAATCGCGAAAAATGTACCCAAATGGGTGCCCCCACCCACTGTACGCTAACCTGACGAAATGCCTCCGTGACGTCAATCTTAATCAAAACGATACGTGCGTGCGATCCGAACTGCCGGCGAAAGTACAGGATGCGCCAAATAATATCTCGCAGCACGCGGCCTAATGCCACGGGGGGAGCTTTCTCGAAATCAGTGTCAGCATTTACACTACGTGCGGACGAAGATGCCGAACACGAAAACTCGTGTATAATCCGAATTTTTGGCGGAGA
>MEHQ01002870.1:524192-541596 GCA_008828725.1 Saccharina japonica | reverse complement strand
AATTTTGGATCGAACTTGCGGCGCGTCACAACTACGAGTATAATAATATTGTTGGGGGATATATCGCGAATCGAACTCGATACGATTCTGATATATGAACAACAAAAAAAACGAATCGATATCGTACGATTTCGATTTTTATATGCATCAAAGCTTTTCGTATAGTATATCGGCTTAAAAAAAACGAGGGGGGTGCCATACAGGGGGTGAAGAGGAAAAACACGTTCGATACGATATATCGAAATTTGAAATATCAGTATTCCGATATATCGAAAATCGATATTTCTATATATCGAAATATCGATATTTCATATTTCGATATGTCGAAATCTCGATATTTCGATATGTGAGATTTCGATTTCGATACGACGCAATGTTACAACAGAATTTTTGGATCGAACTTGCGGCGCGTCACAACTACGAGTATAATAATATTGTTGGGGGATATATCGCGAATCGAACTCGATACGGTTCTGATATATGAACAACAAAAAAACGAATCGATATCGTACGATTTCGATTTTTATATGCATCAAAGCTTTTCGTTCAGTATCGGCTTAAAAAAAACGAGGGGGGTGCCCTGTAGGGGGTGAAGAGGAAAAACACATTCGATACGATGTATCGAAATATGAAATATCAGTATTCCGATGTATCGAAAATCGATATTTCTATATATCGAAATATCGATATTTCATATTTCAATATATCGAACTCTCGATATTTCGATATGTGAGATTTCTATACATCGAAATCTCGATATTTCTATATATCGAAATCTCGATATTTCGATATGTGAGATTTCGATATATCGAAATCTCGATATTTCGATATATCGAGAAATATCGAAATATCGAGATATCCAACACATAAAATATAGTCCCAAAACCCACCCCAGAAAACTCCCTCCAAGCCTGCAAGGCGGGAGCGCCTAGTTGTAACGCACGGGGCTACAAATAATATTCGTAGCTGAAAAGGCCAAGAGGAACCCCCTGACCCCAACCCTAACCCTTATCCAAAACCGTGTACACCACCTCTACTCGCTCTACCCCTGCCCTCTAACGCTGAATCATGCCCTCAGATAGCTGCATTTAGCATATGATATATGCTGATAGCTGCAGATTCCAACTTGAGTGAGAGTGCCAACCACTCAATCGGTCGAAACGTATCACAGTAGTCGGCGCGTTTGTATTAAATCTAAGGATTCGTATTAATAGTACAGTAGTACCGGTCCCGAATAAGCCCGCTCATAAAAAAAGGGACTCGCAAGAAAGTCAGCCTGAAAAAATGAAAAAAATAAATAAATAAATAACAAGAATTCAAGAAAGCTCTCAGCCTAATCAGTGCATAATCTTTGAAAAAAGTGACCCCCTTCCTGTGGCTGGCCTGGACCCCAAGCCACTATTCATGGTGCAGTACTACTAGGGAAAACGTCTTCTCGGAGACCAAGATAAGAAAGCGCAGCATAAGGAGCAATCCCACGGTAGGGGTACCACTTTTCGGCTCCGAATTTTTCTGACCAGTTGAGCTCCTCATGTATGTGACGAATCACCGGATACTGTAAATATGTCACCCTGGTATGTTTTTCTTTTGGACTACGACCGCATTGGAAAGGTTTGGTCGGGTTGCGCGAACGAATGTTTCCGAAGTCAGTCATGTTTCGGGTGAGATATTGAAAGCTAGCTCCTCGTGCGAGGAGCTCGGAAAATTCTGCTCTGCGCCCCTACCGTGGGATGAGTCTAAAAAGTAAAAACCGTGCTTTCGGGCGCGCCAAGGCTAAGAAAGTCAGCCTGAGCCCGATTTCCGATTTCGTTTTTGTTTGTGAGGGGGGCGGTACTACTGTATGCCCTGTCATGCAGCTTTCTTTCCGGTGGCGTGAGGCGTGTTCGGGGCTAGGGGACAGGTGTGGGGAACCTAGAGTGTGGGACAGGGTATCCCTAGCCAGGTCGGCCTATGGAACGGGTACTCTCGTTGGTACTCACGTATGTTGTTTGCTTAGAGATAGAAGAAAAGCAGATTACATTCCTTTTTCCGTGATGAACGACTGAAAAGGCAGGTGAGATGGCCAAAAGCCATCTGGGAACCATCCCCGGTTCCCACATAAGATACGCCTCCCAAGTACTAGTACCATAACACAGGGGTAGGCGGGGCAGAGAGGTGGTGTATACGGTTTGGGGTAGGGTTAGGGGTAGGGGTAGGGTTATAGGGGGTAGGGGGTAGGGGGGGGTGGCTCTTCGGCTTTCTCAGCTATGTAGGGATTGCAAATAAACACGATTCGTAACCCGCGTGTTGCAAATAGGCACGTGTTCTCCCCTGCAAGGCGAAGAGCCGGTTTAAACATCTAGGCTACTATTAATACTGTATGTACAAGGAAGGAGAATCGGACAACATGATGTAGTGTTCGAACATATAATACAACATCCCGCCCTTAATTGACCATCGCAGAAAAGAGGCAGGGAAACGCCGACAAAAGAAAAGAAAAGAAAAGAAGAAGACGTCCGAAGCCATAGAATTAGCGGAAACACAAAACTAGAGGACGGAAAAATAATAGTATATGCTCACAATGCATGGTGTTAACTATTTGTTTCGACGACGATAATCAGTGGTCCCAGTGTAATTCCAAGTAATTTGATTTTCCCGACAACGGGAGGTAATAAAGAGGGAAAGGAATTAAAGAGAGAAAGAGAGAGAGCGGTTTCATCTTTGTAAACCTATCCTATATATGGTGGATTTTAGCCTGAAGGAAGCACATGTACAACATACCAGTATCATATCAGGTTCTTCTGGCGCAACTCTACTGCGTATTATAGCAGGGAACGCACAAACATATATAAGAGTAACAACACCGCGGTCGTCCCCGAGACTCAACGGCAAAAAAAGCTGCGAAGAGGCACGTACGTATATACGAGTAAAGGAGGAAGAGGGGGGATCGTGCGATAGGTACTAACACATACCAGACCAGATATACCTGGTATAATATAATGATATGCACTTGAGACCCATTCAGATAACTGGACAATTTTTTCCCACACTAACTTCAAGTAAGTTTGTCCCCGAATACGTCGGACCAGTTCTTAAGGGGTTCATATGTGTGTGTGTGGTGTGTGCGCTCGCTCTGATAGCACAACAGCAACGAAACTTTTTTCTGAAAAAACGACGAAAAAAGCGGCAAAGAAAGGTTAGGTTTCGTCCTTGTTTGTGATGTACATACCGCTCTGGGCGTGACTATAAGGACCGCTTGGTATTCATATTAATCTACAAATGGTCCTTGTATTCCCGCCCAGAGTGGTGCAAGGTATCTGGTGTGCCACATTTGTCCGCATAGTAAGGACCGTTGGGATCTTTATAAGGATATATCCTAACGATTCTTCTGTTACGAACCAAGTGGTAAAAAAAGTAGAACGGACGGAGGGGGTACACGCACGGGCGGGTTACTTCATTTTCATGCATGCCGGGGCGGGGGGGGGCGGGAGCGTACTCATTTGTTGCTTGCCTTAGTCATTTTGACCATTGACCACGCATCCCTTTCGAGACGGAGCACCGTTCCTACTCCTAATAGAGAGACACCTCCAACACTTGGGGCGCTCTAAACAGGACGAGGGGTGCAAACATAAACTACTACGGGGGAGATCATGGTAAATAGGAACAAACTTTGTTAGCAAAAAATAGGTAAATATATAGGTTTTTGTGTGCACGGTAGGTCCTATTTACTAGTGTTTATTAGTGTTTAATAATATATACCAGTTCTACAGCAGTGCAAGACACCTACCTGTATATGATATCAAGAACACGAGGAATATAATAGAAAGGCAAGACAGGCTGAGATTTTTTTGCAAGAAACTAAGAAATCCAGCCCGGTCGTTACACTGAAGTTATATAGTGTGGAAAGCACCCATTCGCGAAATAAGAAACCCAGCCTGGACCAGCTCTTCCTGTTTCTTATTATTAATACCACAGTACTATTACGGAGGAAACATAGTAATCAGGTCCAAATATGCTAAGTAAAAAAACTGGAATATATAGGTTTTTATGTATGTCATGGGGTCCTGATTACTATGGCCTCCCGTAATATCATAGGTGCCTGGCTGTGCCGGCGGGAAAGTGGAAAGCGCACAAAAGAGCGGAATCTGTCTACTCGGCGGCGGGTCGGTAAATAAGCAACAAGCGAGGCGGCGGCGGCGGCGGGGGGGCGGGGGGGGGGGGGAGAGAGATTCCCGTGGCTGCACCGCAAACGGAGGGGGGCTAAACAAAAAAAGGCGGTGGGTGGGGCGGGTGAGCGTACTGTACAGTAGTAGTAGTAGTAGTAGTAGTAGTAGCAGAAGTTTATCCCTGAGTACATAGTAGTTAAGAGAGAGGCGGATCTAGCTGGTCTAAACGGAAAAGAGAGAGAGCAACGCGCACGAATGTTGTTTGTTTTCCCCCCCAGTCTGAAACAAGTCTCCTTCCTGCCCACGACCCCCAGGATGAAATCCCTTTATACTTCAGTATAGAGCTCTACGTACGTACGCAACATTTTTGTTTTGGGGACAATTTGTCTTGGAATTAGTATGGAGTGTTTCTTTTTTCAGCTTGAACGGGGGATAGTATGTTAGTATACCCCGCTAGGGGTACAAAAATACGCTGAGGCGGTGTGTTTATTGTTATTTTTTTATGGATCTACTATTTATTATATTATAATCCGACTACAGTAGTAGTACCGGCCCGCTCATAAGAAACCAGAAATCGGGCTTCTAAAGCTGACTTTCTTATTTGAGAAAGGGGTGTGTCCCACACTAACTTCAGTACAGTAGCTGTCGATTTTCTTATTTCCCCCGTAATGTTCAGGCTGAGTTTCTTGCGGGGCACTTTCTCATGAGAGGGCCGGTAGTGTACCTGCCTGCTTGCTTGCACTGTCGATAGGGAAAGGCTGTCTCGCTGACGATGCTGAAAACCACTCGCACGTGTTGGCGCACGCTATTTATATGTATGAATATGAATACGGTATCATATTATATATACAGCAGTGGTAGAGGTGCATCGGTTTTGTTTTTGAGGGCGGTTGGTCACTCGAGGAGCTCTCTTTGTACCTCAACCAAAAACTGATTTTGGAGGACAAAAGTGCTATATATATACCTTAAGAACTGGTCCCACGTATTTGGGGACAAACTACTTGGAATTAGTGTGGGATCTTGTTTTCACTTCTGAATGGGTTAAGCATACAGTAAAACGAAAACCATTGCATCACTAAACCATTGCAACAACAAAAACTGAGTGCCCATCGAAAAGAAAGTGACCCTATATGGGGAGGACAAAATGAAGTGCCATTGTGATAAGACTGGGTGAGACACAGAGTATCCGCTTGCAGGTTTGTCTATTAAGCATCCTTGGTGCTACTCACTTTCCGTAGAGTCAAGCGTAGAAGAGAAGCAGCTTATATTAAACCCCGAGCCAGATGACATCTGTCTCGGTGGGCTTCAAGTATGGCCCACAGATATTATAAATACCCCGAATACCGAATACGAATGCCATCCAAGTTATACGAAAACGGACCAATTACCTATGCAGAGGTAATTACCGGTCTTCCTAGCCCATACCATTACACCATATACCCGATCAGACTCGATGAGCAATCCTATGACCCAAGTATAAAACGAAAAACATAGCAACACAAGAAGGAATGAAATTCTGACGATTTTGGGTTAAGGTAAGGAGCATTATTATCAGTCAAAAAAAGTTTCAGCCAAAAAAAGGTATACCTATACCTCTATCGTAGCACGCGTCAGTTTTGAGGAAATAGGAGTACGTAGTATTAGGGCCCGTTTTAACGAAGAACAATTAAAAACAATTTGGAAAAAAAAAAAATCAAATCCGCTTTTCATCGGTCAACACACGCACCAGCACCAAAGATTAGGATCTTGGGGCATAATATTTGGTGCTGGTGCGTGTGTTGACCAATGAAAAGCGAATTTGAATTTTATTTGTTCCAAATTGAATTTATTTTGTACTCGTTAATATGGGCCCTAAGGAAACCGTTTCAGCCAAAAAAAGGTATACCTATACCTCTATCGTAGCACGCGTCAGTTTTGAGGACATAGGAGTACGTACAGTATTACGACTGCTTGCCTCGCCCCCCTGGTGGCTTGTGACAGAAAAGGGCGGGTGTGGACCTTTCTCCGAAGAAGAAGAAGAAGAAGGAGAGCGTAAAAACCAATGCCGCATAGTATATGGTCGAATGTGAGTTTCGACGAAATCCTCTCGACCTAACAGCTAAGTCTGTTTGTTTATTCGTTTATTTGTTTTGTTTTGTTTTGTTTTGTTTGTTTTTCTTGTTTTTAAGTATACGATTGGGCACCACACAACAAGACTAGCCGCTATGCAGGTACACTGCTATATACGAAGTATATATAAAAGAGGGGCACGAGTGTTACTTCTATAGAATGGAAACGAAAGTTGACTACTACTTATTTGCTGGCTGAACACCTGTACAATGTCGGAGGAAGCTAAATGGAATACTAATATTGGGGATAGACGAGACGAGACGATATCAAAATTCGACGCCCGGTCTTTACTTACAAACATACATGTAACTATCTATGTACCTATCTATCTATGTATCTATGTATCTATGTAGCTATGTATCTATATATCTATCTATCTATCTATCTATCTATCTATCTATCTATCTATCTATCTATCTATCTATCTATATATCTACGATACTTCGGTAGATAATGTAGTTGCGAGAGATTGTGCAGGATCTGTACAGTACAGATCCCACCCAGGGGAAACATGTGCTACAGTAGATAATGCAGATTAGACGGATCCCACCGCGAAACATGAGCTAGATCATACAGATCATACAGATCATACAGATCATACAAGATCGGGGAAATATATATTCCTTGAAATATCTAGATCACGATGTGGGATTCAACTATCTATCTAAGGTGTGCAAGTTTTACCCGCCGCACTATTTTTCTAGATCGAAGAAATCAATCGTCCCTTCGGTCGATGATGCGAGAGAAGAGGGAGAGGGCGGGGGGGGGAGACGAAGAGGAGGAGACGGAGCGGACAAGACGAGGTGAGGTCAGAATACACGAACTTTACAGGATGTTTGGTATGTCTTTGTTTCGGCGGCGGCGGCGGCGGCGGCGGCGGAACGAGGTTGACACGCGGCGCAGTCTGACCGACCCTTCCCTCGCTGGGAGAGCACTTTCTGTTTTCCAATATAAGGAGGGGGAACCAGTGCGAAGAGGGGACGGTTCTCCAATAAAAGGAGGGGGCGCCTGAGCGAACAGGGGAAGGTTCTCCAATAAAATGAGGAGGCGTCGGTGTGAAGCGGGGACGGTTTTCCAAGAAAAGGAAGGGTCGCTGGTGCGAAGAGGGGAAGGTTTTCCGATAAAATGAGGAGGCGTCGGTGCGAAGAGGGGACGGTTTTCCATTAAAATGGGGAGGCGTCGGTGCGAAGAGGGAACGGTTTTCCAACAAAAGAGAGGAGCGCTGGTGCGAAGAGGGAAGGTTTTCCAATAAAAGGAGGGGGCGCCGGTGCGAAGAGGGGGCGGTTCTCCAATAAAATGGGGAGGCGTCGGTGCGAAGAGGGAACGGTTTTCCAACAAAAGAGAGGGGCGCTGGTGCGAAGAGGGAAGGTTTTCCAATAAAAGGAGGGGGCGCCGGTGCGAAGAGGGGACGGTTCTCCAATAAAATGGGGAGGCGTCGGTGCGAAGAGGGGGCAGTTTCCAAGAAAATAGGGGGTGCCTGTGCAAAGGAGGAAGGTTTTCCAATAAAAGGAAGGGGCGCTGGTGCGAAGAGGGGACGGTTTTACAAGAAAAAGTAGGGGGCGTCTGTGCGAAGGGGGAAGGTTTTCCAATAAAAGAAGGGGGAGCCGGTGCAAATTAAACGAGGGGGAGCCGGTGCGAACGGGGGAACGAACACGCCACGACAAGAAATTTCCGGGAGAGGCTGGCTGGCGGCCGCCCTGAAACGTATATACTGTACATACCGAGTAAGTGGCGCTGTACGTTGGCTCCGCAGGCTCCGCGGGCCCACCACAGGCTCCGCAGACTCCGCCTATTTTCTCCGGCGCCAAGTCGGCGGCGGGCATACGCACAGTCTAAACCAGAAGATGCATACGTGTTGCAGTCCGGCAGCGGCAAGTGCAGAGGGGACCCGTGCCAGCCGAGGCGGTGGCGGCGGCGGTGGCAGCGGTGGTGGTGGTGGCAGAGGGAAAAGGCGCAAGGTGCAAAAATAAACGGTGTACCAGGTGTACGCATATACATATGTACCGTATCCGGAGACTTCGTGCTGGCGTAGCAAGACGGGATACATACGTAGGTAGCTATAATGCACAGTCCAAAACACGCACACAAGACCACGAACGACTAAGCTGGATCTCCGTCGGTAACTAACCGACGGTAACTAGCCGAATGCAGCTAACCGATGGTAATTAACCGATGGTAACTAACCGACGGTGACTAATTGACGGTAACTAACCGACGGTAACTAACCGACGGTAACTAACCGACGGTAACTCATCGATGGTAACTAACCGACGGTATAACTAACCGACGGTAACTAATCGACGGTAACTCATCGACGGTAACGAACCGACGGTACCTAACCGACGGTAATTAACCGACGGTAACTCATCGACGGTAACTCATCGACGGTAATTAACCGACGGTATAACTCACGACCGCAACTAATCGACGGTAATTAATCGACGGTAACTCACCGACGGTACAACTAACCGACGGTAACTAATCGACCGTAACTAGCCGAAGGTGTCCTCGGATGAGGAGGAGCAGCACCCGCGGCGGGTTATTCAGGAGGTCCGTCGATCCGATGAATGCGAGGGACCTCGCCGAAGCCGAAACTGTTGGCTCGAACGGGGACAACCTAATGTCATAGCCACATCTATATATAGCTTACATACGCAGTCAGCGCTGACTCAGGACAATAGGCTATTATAGACGCATACATACATACCACGTATACCTGGTACAGAAGACGTATCATAGTACGAGTAGCATCTCATTTTTTCTGGGGCTCCTTTCCTCGCTTTTTGACGGGCTCTGTATGTTTACCTCACCCAAAAGGTATATACCTGGTACGGTATGTACTTTCAAGGAAAAAAAATTAAGGTGCAGCACTCCCCACGAACAAATGAATCCCCCCGCCGGCCTCGAAGTATGTACCGCACAAAAAGATTGTAAAGCAGAAAAAGGGGGGCTTCCGACGATGTTGGACCCCGCCTGATAGGATGGAGGCAGCAGTGTTTTTGTCTCAAATATTTTCTGTGACGAGGGAGGGGGAGGGGCACCCCCTTAACTCCAAAATATTCGATTTTTTTGTTGTTGCGTATACCTACGTAGGCTATATCGGGTTGCGCATTTTGTTTTCCTTTCTTCTTCTTCAAATCAGTTTTTTTACTTTTACTAATACATACCAGGTACAAACGGTAGTAATACGGAGCGCTCCTCGAAGCCAGGAACTACAGAAAAATATTTACAGCATGTGTCATTGGGTATATAGGTTTCTCTCCATCTGTCAGAAAAAAGTGCTGCAAGCCCTTGCGGTAGCGTGTCTGGTCACGACCATACGTCATTCCCTCCTCTAGCCAACAAAAACCACCCACCACTGTTATAGTGACAAAAAACCTCCCGATGCGGGCGGGGCGGACGCGAGGGGAAGGATGGGGGTGGGGGGGGGGGGGGGGGGGGGGGCGGGGGGGGTGTGAGTGATGTGAGTGGATGTTGGTAAGTACGTGAGAGTGGGCGGGCGTCCTCATTTGTTTGCTTGCTTTAGTCATTTTGACCATTGACCACTTATGATCCCTTTCGAGAATCTCGCCGACAGGGGGTAGCAGAAAACAAACGCGGTCAACCCACACCCGCGTGTGGCCTACGTACCGTATGTATGCGGCGGCGAACACAGAGAATGCTGACAAAACAATGGGTGATCCAGGAGAGCCTACAACCTACCGGGGGCGGGGCACTATCATTCTAGCCTTTCGCGGACGAACAAACGCCATTACAGGAATCGGCAAAAGAGCAAGTGCGCAAGATGCAGCAGCAGCAGCAGCAGCAGCAACACTTGGGGGGGGTGTGGAAACCGACGACAACATCCGGCCGAGAGAGGCGACGAACAACATCCTCCGTACTCCGACGGAGATCGGTGAGCCACCTGACGCGTGCTATATACGATAGAGACAGCACTTTTTGGCTGAAACATTTTCTGGATGAAGTGGCTCCTTCATAACCTAGAATCGTCGGGATTTGTTTTTGCGTTTTTCAGGTGTTTGCATATATTATTTGTCCTTCGATTTCATCTTTATAGTACTCCGGCCACCGGCTGGATTCGCTCATTGTCGGAGTATATACATTCTGCGCGTAGCATTTTTTTTGCTGTTTCTACTTCTTTTTGCTTAGAACTATTTTTTGGGTGACGGTGTTTATTTTGTTGATATAGAAGCTCCTGTTTAAGGGACCACCCTCAGAAGCGGCAAAAAAACATGGCGAACCAAAGAGAAAAGCAAGGCGAAAAGAAAATGCAACAGGATACTGCTACTGCTGCTGTTGCTGCTACTACTGCTACTATACTACAACTACTATACTACTACTACTATTACTGCTACTAATCTACTACTACTACTACTACTACTACTACTACTACTACTACTACGACTACTACTACTACTACTACTACTACTACTGCAGTAACCGTTATCGGTGATGGGGTTGTGGTAGGCAGGAGGGGGGGGGAAAAATCATGCACCCTTCCCGTTTAAGGGCTACGAGCATGTTTTTCACCCTTTCGATACTTGAGCGTGTATTTGTAGTCTTGCGCACGGCGAGAGAAAACTCAAGCCAGCCGTGGCTGCGGGCGTTTATGTTTCGCCTAAATTTACCAATAACGTGTTCATGTTAACAGGCGCGCCTTCTGTAGTCCGTAAAAGGAGTGACGTTTGTTTGTAAACCTCAAAGGCACTCGATGACCCCAAACGATATGATGTGCCTGACTTTTGGTCGAGCGGAACCCAGTACCTCTCCGGGTCAATGGGTAGCACGGTTGAGAGAGGGACGTTAGGTTCCCGAGTCGAAGATTATTAATACAGACGTTAGGTTTCCGAATCGAGTGTAGCATGGTTGATACAGGGTTTAGGTTTCCGAATCGAAGCTTGTACAGAGCTGTTGAGTCGTCCTGCTCAAGGGTAGCGCCAAAACAACCGTTGTTGGTGCTTAGCGTCGCAGTAAATAAATAAACAGGACAATACCCATCTGCAGCAGGCCCCTAATTAGGGAAGACCAAGACTTAGCGGGATCGATAACTCGCGGTGAGCATCTGGCTAACGATGGCCTCCATCGAAGCAGCAAAACTAAAAATTGCGGTATATCCCGACAGGCCAATCACCAAGAGACCGGAGTTGCTTCAGGCTCTCGAAGCATACGACGGCATTTTTTTTGTTTGTCAAAGCTGACACCTTTACAAGCGTTCGGGCAAGCGTTCGGGCGCCCAGCCGCCCGCCCGGCCGCCTGCCCTCCACCAAAATAGTGCACCCTAAGAAACCGGTGTCCCACAGGTGGCCGGGACGCCCCCCCCTTTGCACAATGTGGGAGTAGCAACATCCTTGTGGTGACATTGGACAATGTAACACACCATCCTTGTCGAGACATTGGACAATGTAACACACCATTCGGATTACCGAATTGAGAGTTTGTCGACACCTTCGAGGGGGGGGTGTACTCATGTTGTGCACGGCCGTAGTCATATGACCATAGACCCTCGCATCCCTACAATGCCGGGACGGAGCGCGTTGGGTTTTCACCAACCAGGCAGACATTGCTTGCACCAAGCGCGAAACGCCGTGGGGTATTGGGCGAGTCGCATGGAGGGTGAGCTGCATCCTGCTAAGAACCGCCTCTGAGGCGGACTTGCATATGGACGACAGCTTCAATGAGTTAATTTAATTTCTGGTGTGGCCACTTCCGGAGACAGCAATGGGTTTTACTATGTAACTGCCTCGCGGACGCCTTACCATATTAACACTACGTGAAACGACCATTCCCCTTGTGCGGAACAAAGGTTCTCCACCCCGCACAAATGATCTACTCGACCGCCAGCTTTGGTGACCGCCAAAAAAAAATAACAAAAAAAAAAAACGGCACCCTGGTTGTCTAGCTCACGCAGCGAGTGGCGTGTTTTACAGCGTCGTTGCCAACCGACGCCAACCCAACCTATAAATATATAATATATTTATAGGGGTGGGGGGGGGGTGTTTTGTTTGCCTACACAGGGTCGTTCATTCAAGAGGGTCTCCACAAACAAAAAGCTTTTTCACGCCCACGCACTTCGACGCGAGGGAACGAGGGGAAGGAAGGGCCGAAGTATAGCATTTCTGGCGATAAAAATGCAAGGCACGAACTGCCGTAGCGGGAGAGGGGAGGGGAGAAGGGCCTACTTTTTTTGGTTGCCCCGGATCTATCGGAGTTACGACTAGGAAGGGAGAGAGAGAAAATAAGGGCGAATATAATGAAATGGGGTGTGGAATAACAATCATGTACAGGGGAGGGGGGAGAGGGGGGGGTCCCGGCCACCTGTGCCATCGTAGCACCCAACCATGCTTCTCCTTGGTTATTTCGAAGGCGAGGGGCTACGCTTGTTCCTACGTACGCGTTCGAGGTAATGGGGGGAATGATGTGGGAGACGTGAGCCGACGGGTCGCAATCGATGACGACGACGTCGTCGTCGTCAAGGTAGACGAGAATCTTCTCCAAAGTTTTCAGACGTCGCACAGATCATCTACAGATATATCATCTACAGAAAGATGATCTACAGATATATGATCTACAGATAGAGGATCTGCAGATAGATGATCTACAGATATATGATCTACAAATAGATTATATGCAGATCATTTGTATCCTACCCTGACGTTATGATATGTTGTGCGCGATCTGTATAGTACAGATCTAACCCAGGAAAACATGTCCTAGTAGATCATGCAGGGTGATATGGCCCCCACCCGTCAACATGAGCTGTCACAGATCATACAGATCAAGAAATGTATCAAGCCTTGTGGAAGATCTATATCACGAAGTGGGGGATCGATGCTCTGTCCGAGGTATTACGTTTTTGGTGACCTCGTTGATTGGCTCTGACAAAACCAAACCCTGGCGACGCACTACTGCCTTGTGCTATATCCTTATACGGCAAAAGCCACCATAAAGAGTCCCGCGTTCTGATGACAAAACACCGAAAAAAAGGAAAATAGGCCATTTAGTGCGCGGTGATCTCATGCATGGAACGAAGACACCAGGTCCGAATAAGGAGAACTGAACACTCGTTTCGATAACCAAAGAGTCCGCAGGGCCTGATTGCTTATCGAGAGGAGCAAGGTAAGTGGTCCGAGCTGCTGTTGTTTTTTTTTGTAAGTTTTCTTGCGCTATTTGTGGTGATCCTTTTCGCCCCTGGTATTCTACCAGTAGACGACCACAACGCGGGCTTAAATGCGAGAGATAGGCGAGTGCTTGGAAAAAAAGAAAGACCGGTCGCGAGATACTTCTACGAGTATGGACCCAGGATAGCGTAATTTTTTGCCTGGCCAGAAGCGGATGAATACCACTAGACCGAGAACTGGTGGGGCGCACTCACTGCCTGTAGGAACATTATTCCGACGTACGTATAGGGAAGAAGAGAGCAAGCAGCTAAATGAATGGCAGTCTCGGGGGGGGGTCGTGATAAAACGTCAGAAACGAAAAATAACTGCAGAAAAGCGTCACTCGATTGTGTTCAAGGACCGACCAATGGGGGGTCCTCCAACCCGTTCAACGTGAAAAAAAAAACGAAAATGCTAAGAAGGTAGGTAGGGTGTCCCGAAATGCCGCGTAGAAACCGAGCGCCTGGGTCTATTACCCTATAGAGTAAAACGCTCCGAGCAAACGTTAGACGAAGGCGAAGACGGGGTTGGTTGCCGAGAGAAAGAGCTATGTACGTAGAGGCAAGTCTAAAATGACCGAGATCCGTTCCCATAAGGGCGAGAGTCCAAACGACCGAGATGGAGTGAGCGCCAGCGTGATCCAAAGGGAGGGAAGGGCGTGAGCGGGGCGATAATGCTGCGAGGGGCCTCGGCAGGGGAGAGGTGCAACAAACTGGCGTCGTCGGCAGCAGCAGCAGCAGCAGCAGCAGCAGCAGCAGCGCCAAGGAGGTCGCCAGGCTCAAATCAAGGGTTTTGGCCGCGCCAGCGACAGACAAAGGAGTAACCTGCCGCCTGGAAGCGACGAACTGTTCCCCCCGACAAAAAAAAACCCCGCCAGGCTGTGGCGGCACATTGGCGAGGTCGAATGGCCAGTCAGTGCCGGAGAGCCGGTACCACCGCAGACCAGGTTCATCGTGTGTTCGTATAGCTGCCGCGGCTCGTTAGACAGCGTAAGACCACCACCAACAACACCATTGCAACAAAAGGCGAAAAACATGCCACCAGGGGAGAGGGGATGGGCAAGAAAGAACGCGGGTGGACACACCGAGAGGGGCGTGGTGGAAAATCGCCAGCTAACCAAGATAAATATATTTTGTTGGACGGGGGCGAGGGGGGTAGAGTGGTGCACGGTAGCTACTACGTGGATTGGAGCGTATTCGGCAATATATTCCCAACCTTGCGCAGCACAGCGTGAAGCATACACACGTAAGGGGGGCGCAACTCGACGGTCAATACTGCTGTGCGGCAAGCGCGTTGTTTCATCGACGCGACAAGAAGTGCACACTGAGACAAGCCACCGTCGTCGTCGTCGTAGTGTGACATGGCGGCGGCGGCGGCGGGGGAGGGCTCGTGAAAAAAAAAACCTTCCCATAAAGCGGGGAGCGGAAGTCTTCTTACACCACATGTAACCGTGACGGCATAGACCGAGAGCATGTGAGTCAAAACATCGCGCGTCCGATGAAAAACTCGGGGGAGGGGGACTCAAGTGTCCAGGAGTCCCACACAACCGGACGTCACGCGGCACGATAGCCGTCGTTTCGCGTTTGGACTGCAATTTTGGTGTTACACGAGGCGTCGTTTATCGGGTAATCGCGTAACCCCGACGAGGCAAGGGCCAAATTTTCTGGGAGAAACAGGCGGGGCCGCGAGGGTGACGTTGGTGGAGAGTATACCCATGGTGAAATGCTCGGGGTAAAATCTTCGGCAGGCATACCCGAAAAAAACTCGGAACATCCGAAGGAGATCTGAATATACTTCGAAGTATATATATGCGCTTGCTGATGCCACAGGGCGTGGAAACGACGTGGCCGGGGTTGATCTCATGAATTCCACCTGGAGAGTGTCGGAGTGCAAAATTGGGGAGGTGGGGAGGGGAGGTGTGCACAGACCAGACCTGATCCGCGCGACTTCTGCCGCACACGGTGTACAGGGTTTGATCCCCCCAAAAAACAACGCGCCCTATCAAGTGTAGTTTTTAGGGGGTAATCGGCCTTAGAGTTGTACGATCGAAGGCCAGTACTGTACCAGGTATACAACAAGGTCGAAAGCGCTGGCTTCAGCCAGGAAGTCGTCTCTATAGTGCGCAAAAAGCATACTGTCAGCCATTGATGCTGAATTAATTCAAGGTGAGATCGGTATTAAGGTACCAGCAAGAACCGCATCTTTGCGTTCACGCTCCCAAAATAGCGTCGCTGAAACCGAAACCACCGACATCACGGCCAATCTATGTGTTTTGTATTGTATATACCACATGCGGGTCAGCTGGGCTCAAAGCTCGTCCCAGTTACGTACATACGTGGTAAATCGCAAAAAACATCGAGTCTTCTCGGGCTATCGTAAACTTCGTTTTTGCTCTAGGTAAAGGAACGGCGAGCATCGACGAGGACCAACTGCGAAGAAAAATCGAACGGGGCTACGAAACAAAATACGTATATACCACGGCGTCATGAGCAGGGTCCAAGGGCGAAAGCGCGGCGTCATCTCAACGTTTGAAGGAGGCGGCAGGGGCAACGGTCATGATGTGGATCGTTGGTTTTCTCGATGTTGGAAGGATGTGTGTGTGTGTGTGGGGTGTACTCACGTCATGCATACCCGTAGTCGCATGCATGATCATAGATCGGGGAGGGAGGAGGAACAAAGCCTCGTTCCGACGGTCGGTTGTATGAGAGGCGAAATCGGCATGGCCTTGCAAAAGGGGGCCACCGGGCGACGCGGAGGTCAATTCCAATCCCACCGGCTGACGCTAAGAAGCGTGGTCGTAAATATGCGAACGGTACGGCAGTGCCGCCTCCCACGGGGGGGGGGGGGGTACTCATGTTGTGCACGGCCGTGTTCATTATGACCATAGGACCTCGCATCCCTACAATGCCGGATCGGAGCCGTTGGGTTTTTCACCTAACCAGCAGACATGTTGCACAAGCGCGAAAACGCCGTGAGGAGTAATTAGGCGAGCGGCACTGGAGGTATGAGCCCATCCTGCTAAGAACGCCTCTTGAGAGCGCGATTGCATATGGACGACAGCTTCAATGGAGTTAATTTAATTCTGTGTTCCACTTCGGAGACCGCAATTGGGTTTTACTATGCTAACTGCACCTCGCGGACGCTTACCATATTAACACTACTGCGTGATTGCGACCATATATCCCTTAGTGACGGGACAAAGTGTTTCTCCACTCCGCACAAAATTGATCTACTCGACCGCCAGCTTTGGTGACGCCAAATAAAAAATAAACAAAAAAAACTGGCACCTGAGTTGTCTAGCTCACGCCAGCAGAGTGCGTGTTTACAGCGTCGTTGCAACCGACCCAACCAACCTATAAATATATCATATATTTATGGGGGGTAGGGGGGGGGGGGGGGTGCACTCATGTCGTACATGGCCGTAGTCGTATGACCATAGATCCTCGCATCCCTATACAATGCCGGGATGGAGCACGTTGGGTGTTCACCAACCAGACAGACATTGCTTGCACCAAGCGCGAAGCGCCGGGAGGTGTTGGGCGAGTCGCATGAAGGGTGAGCTGCATCCTACTAAGAACCGCTTGTGAGGCGGACTTGCATATGGATGACAGCTTGAGGTAGTTTAATCTAGGGGGGGGGGGTGTCATCAAACGCTTATGAGGAGATGAAACCGCCAACGTATGTGCACAGGTTGCCTGGTTCCACGGTTCCCTGCTGAGAAGCGGAATTGCCAGAGGGGTATGTTTCTACGCCCGTCGTAGTCGATAGTCAAAATATGGGCAGGGGGTTCAGTTATTAACTGTTTTCTGCTTGAACGGAATATGCGAATATACCCGCTCTGCGGGGGGAACGCCGCCCGGTGAAATCCGTCCAGAAGGTGTTGAGTCAGTCACACCACGAGCTTGACGGATACACAGCAGCCGTCGGGATTTCCCGTTCCGCTATTGTTAGAGCCGTGACAGCTTCAAGCGCGGCGGGGGGGGGGGGGGGGGG
>MEHQ01002870.1:453937-516931 GCA_008828725.1 Saccharina japonica | reverse complement strand
TTTCTAAAGATTTTTTTTCCCAGATATCGATCATGGGACATTTCCTTGCCTTTTTTTACGTCTAAAACGAATCCATCGACAACCCTAACTGTGTTTATTTTTAGAAAACATGAAAAATAGGGAAAACCTCAGCCGTATATATACGTATGAGGTCGATAATTTCGTCGAAACTCCATATTTTTGCACAACAATGTCTACAGCATGGTACATACAGTACAGTATGTACTTCGATCGCGTGTGTTACGTACGGGATATGCAATACTTAATATCTCGTGACGGATTTATTATAGGAGTACGACGGCTTCGTTTCACAGGGTGCATTCCCGCCTTCCTATACGATACCAGCACGAAAAAGGTGAGGTGGTGGTGCAACTTAAAAAAATATATCAAACCATGCACGGGAAATACTGTCACTGCTGTCAAGTTATCATACGTAAGCACTGCTACTGGAAATTCGGTGTGCCCTGCATGTATTCGAACTTTGCAGGAAGGCGGGAGGGGGGGTGGGGGGGGGGGGGGAGTTTCAGAGCTACTTCCCTTTTAGGGTGTTTTCATCGCGCATGCAAAGAAGATACAGTATCGCATCGTATGCAAGTTGAAGGGGATTAACTAGCCTCTTGGCAGGGTGGCCGGGGGAACCCTCCCCTGAACGATGTGGGCTCAACAAAAAACACCCTTCTACAGACATTGAACGATGCATACGAAGACTGTAGGAAACCCCCACGAAGTGTCGACAACTTCTCAGTTCGTTACGCTTTCATGGCGTGCTACATTGTTCAATGTCTCCACAAGGGGTGCTTTTAAGAACACACCGTGCAAGAAGGTGTATGTATATCCCGGCCACTTTTTGTTTTGTGACTTCAGACTTCAGAGAGGCAAACGTGTCGAAAATACAATCGATGAGGACCATCACAGCATCGGCAGAATATGAAGCGGGCCCCGGGGCTGCTGGTGGGGGTAGATAGAGGAGGGAGCATGTCCGAACGGCGATGGTATCGGAGTCGTTGTGCGACGACACGGGAACAGCATGGTTGATGAGATACTTGTGTGCCGCGTATATACAACACACGCTCTTCATACGTAGACGCTTTGTACAACATCGCACCCACTTCGTCGTCGTTTTTGTTTTTCGTCGCTATACTAAAAAAAAGATACATGGGCCCCAAAACGCGTTAATAATCCCTTTTACTACTGCACTGCACAGAACACACACATCTCACCCTAATTCCAAGATTTCCCCCCCCCAATCGTCGCCAAAGCGGGAGTGCAGCCCTTAAGGCCTTAATTGCGCTCTGCACCTCTCTCCCCCCCCCCCCCTACCGGAAAAAACCCCCCCCCCCCCCCCCCCCCCTACCGGAAAAAACCCCTCTTAATCCCAACCCCCCCTCCCCCTCCCCAAAACCAAAAAAAAATCAGGTGCGATCACGTGAGGCATATTTTGCAGAACGACACACCAAGAAAATGTGTGTGTGTGTGTGTGTGTGTGTGTGTGTGTGTGTGTGTGTGTGTGTGTGTGTGTGTGTGTGTGTGTGTGTATGGGGGGGGGGGAGGGAGGTGGGGGGTTTCGGTTTTTGTCGGTGTTAGGAGCTGCGATATCAGGAGAAATGAGAAAGGGGGAATATTTAGTTGTTTTTTTTAGTCGGGGGGTAAGGTGGATAATCTCACTCGGAGACCTACTCTGAACGTTTGACGCAAAAGGTACATTTATAGGGCTACGCTCACCATTCCACAACAACAACAACACCAGTAACAACGAACAAACAAAACGATAGCCCACGATGCAGCTCGTACAATAATACGTACGGAGCTTACAAAAACAAATTTGATATATATGTTCAGTCGGCACCTCGTCGTGCGAGAGGGAAGGGAGGGTTTGTACTCATGTCGTGCACGGCCGCAGACGTATTACCATAGACCCTCGCACCCCTACAATGCCGGGACGGAGCATGTCGGGTTTTCACCGACCAGGCAGACATTGCTAGCACCAAGCGCGAAGGGAGCGATCAACTTTCAACAACACACCCACGGCCCCCAAAATCACACCACCAGGTAAAATAAACACTGGTATATATATACGAAGTCCAAACAAGTAATTACCTTGCTGCTGTCGACGAGATCAACGCCTTCGAAGATGAACCCGACCCCACCCTTCACCTGACCCCTGGGGTCGGCAAGGCAGCGGTATCTCTCGGTGACTCGGAAATCGCTCCCACGTAGCATGGTTGAGGGCAGAGGAGCAGAAGAAGAAGAACGGGCGCCACCACCACCAACACCGCCGCCGTAGCACACCGACGCGGCCGCTTGCTGCTGCCGAAACAGTTCGGCCGTCGTGAGAAGGACGACTCTTAAGTCGCCGTCTTCCGGATCGACGACCGCAACCTGGGGAGGCTGAAACCTAGTCAGGTCGCGGTCGGCTTCAAGGCGGAGTTCCAACGTGGCAAGCGTGTTCTTCATCCATGCCTGCGAACTGAAGAGACAAAAAAGTTGGCGGGAAAATGGGAGGGGGAGGGCGGGAGGGCGAAGGTGCGGCGGCGCGTGGTAAGATAGAGGTACTCGTAGATTTGTTTTGGGCCAAAATATGTTCTGACTGCCGGGTTTTTTATGTTATTATGATTATTGCTACTGTTATTGTTATAATTGCTGTTAATATTATGATATGATTATGATGATTATGATGATTATGATTGTTGTTGTTGTTGTTGTTGTTGTTGTTGTTGTTGTTGTTGTTGTCGTCGTCGTTGTTGTTGTCGTTGTTGCTGTCGTTGTTATTTTTACATTATTACTATTATTACTATTATTACTATTATCATCATCATCATCATCATCATCATCTTTATTATTATCACCATCATCCTTGCTACCCGACAATGATGCAATGATGCGTACATACATATATAGCACGAGCTTCAACGTTGATCACTCATAAACACTCACTCCGAAATAAAGAAGAAAACCACGGAAACAAAAAAAGAGCCCCTCTCTGCCCAAAGTCTACTTACTCCCTCCTCCACCATACAGCCAGTACTTACAGAGTAACTACCCAAATATCGTTGGAATATCTCATTATTTAACCCCTTGATAACAGGTCCCATGTATTTGGGGACAAACTACTTGGAATTAGTGTGGGGTGATGTTTTCAGTTCTGAATGGGTTACGTTTGGGTTGTTACGCTCGTCGTATATCTAAACAGGCCATCCAGTTGCACCGTTACTCTTTCCCCCTCAAAGTCAGTGTTCGACTATCCTTATCCGTCGTATTAATAGCATGCGTTCCCAGTACATACAGCAGTACATACAGCAGTATATACAGTATTAACAGTATACTGGCGGGATTTTCGCACCGGTGGGCGTGAGGTGTGCCGCCTTTGAGTTGTCACACTGAGTTACGCCAGGCAACCCACAAGAGGAGGCAAACATTACACTAGTACAGGACACCTACTAAGAAACAGGCCAATAAGAAAGACAGCCTAAGATTCAGAGTAATATAAGAAATTCGGGGGTCTTTGTCTTGAAGGTTAGTGTAGGAAGCACCCTCTCCCTCAAAGAAGACAGACACCCAGCCTGGACCACATTTCCTGTTGCTTACTATTAATAGTTGTCCTGTACTGCTGTACTACTACTATTAATACTACTACTGCTACTGCTGTGTCAGTGGGGGTGAGCCGACTGGTTGCTGCGTAAAAAGGCTTATCCCCACCAGATATATAGGATGGTATTAATACGAAGGTCACTCGTAGCTATCCTGAATATACCAAGAAGCGAGCAGGGTAACCGAGTGGATTTATGTATATCCTACACGCAGACGAGTGTTTTTTTTTTTATTTGCCATTGTTGGTTCGCTGGAAGAGGCCTCGACACATATTTATACATGTATTTATACGAAATCCTTTGTCTAATCACGACAGCAGTTACGAGTACGTACGTACGTACGTACGTAGCTGTGATGTTCTTCAATTTTTACAAATACGAAGTATATACAAACCAAATGTACAACATGCTACTGCTGTCTGCTGTCTGTTGTAGTGAAAAGATAATTGCGCTACGTATGTACGAGTAGAGTGGCGAAGACACCGTGCATACCTTGCATGGCCTGCTGCTGCTGCTGCTGTTGCTGCCGCTGCTGCTGCATTGTCGCTCTGGTCGCTGGGAGCGCTGGTTATTGGTGCTGCCAGAGCCTGTCTGTTGTTGTTGTTGCCGTTGTTGTTCTTGGGAAACTGGAGCGGCATGTTCCTTCCAGCAGCAGCAGCTGTGTGTCTATTACTCAGATAACGTAATAAATACTGCTTGCTGCTGTAAAGTTCTCACGGTGCTGAAGAGAAGAGAGGTGTGTGTGGTGTGTGGTGTGTGGTTGTGTCTTACCATGGGCTACTCGTGCGTATGACACCAAAAAAAGTTGATCGGCTATGTACGAGAGATATCGACACAAACAAACGACCGGCCGGGAGATATCGAGATCGAGATACCCGACTCGCCGTCCCTACTGGAGCGACGAGGTTTTTCTTGTTTCGAAGCTTTTGCACAAAGGCACAATATGATAGGTCGTATTGGGTGTATATATATACAAGAGGCAAGACGTGGCAGTTCATCGCTTACTTATTCGAAACCATGGTTGATGAGACTCACTTTTGTGCAATGCGAATTACGAATTTTAAATTTTACTGCTTCTGTATATAGTAACTATTATTAAAATATACTGTTTGCTGTAATATCTGACCCAAAGCCAGTCAGATCCACTCATCAACTATTTTGATTGGCGTCATCATGTGTGATTCAACCATAGATGTAGAATAAGTTGGCGAAACTCCTGATGAAGATGCTGCCCTGTTGCTCTACGGTCTACACCATCGTATCATCTGTTTTCCTATTTTCTTTCAAATTCCTGTTTTTTTTTTTTTTTAACTCGGAGATGCCGGCAATCTGAACAATTTGTCTGGTTGTCGACAATAAAATCGCGCCCATTATATATGTATGATATGTATATATGGTTATATAATACTACAAATATATCATACCTCGTAGTTAGGTATATATACGAATTACATACCCAGTCGCACCAGTATATACTATCATGTTTGCAAGTACAATGGTGTTCATAAACTTCAGAGTGCACTACTCATGAGCTTTAGAGTTGCACCACTCATAAACTTCCCCAGGAAGAAACTACGGGTGGGTACATCCGTCACAGAGTAGCTTGGTTTGCACCTTGTTGTGCCACGTGATCTATCGTCTCTCTTTTGCGAAAAAAATTGAACACTCATATTTGCCATACAGCCCCCAATAAACAGAAAAGAAAAAAGAAAAGAAAACTCACAGCTAAGATCGAAAATTTCCTCGATACTTGTGATACTTTTCGATCCCGCGTGCTAAGGCGTGTCTAGGTTTTAGAGTGGTCCACAAAATCTGACAGTTTGTACGCAACGAATTCGCCACCGAAGTTAGCAATACATGGTTGCTGCTGCTGGTACAAGTTACCAGTTCTATACCAGTACTCCCTGAAGGTGTTGAAGTAGGTTGGCAGAGATCCAGCCCAGGCCTTACGTTCGGGCTGGTGTTGGCAAAAATCAAAGGGGAAAAAAAGCCGAAAATAGGTATACCTAGGCCTTTTGACCCATTCATAGGTACACTGGTCGGTCGTCCCGGAGGTCTAGCAGTTAACCACGAAGAACGCTAAGAAGGTTGAAGTCAGGGGTTCGAGTCTCCGTATGGAGATGTTTATTATCACATGACACCAACTGTCGAGAGCGCCTATTAATAATTGTAGCGTGGGTAGTGGGTAGGCACAATTTGACGAGAGTCGACGAGGGAAGTAAGTAACTGCTGAATTTTTCTCGCGGTAAAAATGCAAGGCACGTACCGTAGTGGGAGGGAGGACAAGAGCCTACTGAGTGACCCCGGATATGAGTTACGACTAAGAGGTAGAGGGAAAAGAAAAGGGCGAAGATAATAAATGGGATGGAAAAACAGAAGAAACCCCCCCCCCAACCAAGTATTGCACTCGGGAAAATACTTGTTGATCCTCCCTCTGATTGGCGAACGCCCGATCGTACCCATATGTTGGCTGAAAAATCCCAGGTACATCTCTCGGTGGCTACTCAAGTTGGGAATCACCTATTTTTAGCTTCAATTATACCTACAAATGGCGCAACCTGTACCTACAAAAGGCCTCTAGCCTAAGAAAGAAAGCTTGCAGCCAATGTAACGAGACTGGGACACCAACAGCACAGTTTCTTACTGGGTTGTTACTGAGTGTACGGTACTCTGTGTTACAATCCCGCCCCCCCTCAGAACGCGATTTCGCAACATGTTCGTGCTTTTTGTTGACAGCTCGGGTCACCTGGTCCCGACGGCCCTGTGGCCAGCATATATTTCAGTCTTGCAAAAAAGGGGTTAAAATGGAAAAAAATGTTCGGGATCGGGAACCGATATAAGGATAATCTGCAGTTTGTTGTTCAAGAGTGAATTCGGCTTTGTGGTTCATATTATTTGGCTGAGTACGTACGTAGCTCGCTTTGACAGCAGCAACGGGCATTGTTTGGTTGATCGCGCTTGTGGGAATACCAAGTGGATACCGCACGGAACGGTGCTGGTAGACTGGTAGAACACGCGAGCAGACAGGGCTGTTGCTTGCAACTGGACAGCGGTCGTTCGCTGGGCCAGGTATTTCGTGATTTCTCGTGATTCTTGAGTTTAAAAGCGCCATTTATGGGTACAATCGAAGCCAAAAATAAATGAAGCCCAACTTGAGTAGCCACAGAGAGGTGTACCTGGAACTTTTCAAAGAACAATAAATAGGTACGATCGGGCGCTGGCCAATCAGAGGGTGGACCAGGAAGTCTTTTCCCGAGTGCAGTATTTAGTGTACCTATAAATGGCTCAAAAGGCCTAGGTATACCTGTTTTTCGATTTTGCCGAATAAAAAATGTCGAAATTAAATATTCAGGTCTGATTGATATATTAGCATTCCATCCATGTTTGAAGACATTGGATCAACATAGTCACCCTTTTAGATATATATATATATGTATAAGTATCATGTATATATGATACATACATATCGTATATTGATATACATATAGTAGTGGGTACCCCAATTTAGAAGCGCCCAAGATAAGAGCCTTCGGGATTTAAGAGCGGCCAAATCGGCATGCATGTCCCGCTAATACTAAAAGCTATGTATTTCCCGCTACAGACAAGAGCAAATACATGTGATTGTTTTGGCTTGTCACCGGGCACTCTTAAATCAGGGTATGTACTACTGTATCTTATTCATGTATAGTATATAAATGTGGAGATTGGTATATACTGGTATCATACAATGGCGTAAAATAGGTGGTGAAATGTTGCGCTCGCGCACCTTTTTGTCCTAAATCTCGTTTTTTTCACCACGTACCGGAGATATGGTGCGGCTTGCCGCACCACGGTTTTTTTGTGCCGCACCTTTTTTCGCCGTAGGCGCAAAAAAATCAATAAAAATTGTGCGAGCCCCAAAAAAATTAGGCGTGCTTTTCGCCGCTGCCCGCACCACGAGCCGGACGCCTATTTTATATTTTACGCCCTGGTTTATACTGTATAATATATACAACTGCACACAAAAAAAAATGACCCTTTTTTGGGGAGGGTCATAACCCATAGGATTGGAGCAAGCGCGGCACATTTTTCAGATGGCAAATGGAACAATAATATAATTTATGCACATATATATGAATATATACGACGTAACATATTGCTACATATTGTCAGATGGCAAATGGAATAATAATAATTTACGAAGTATATCATATAGGTATAATATGTACGAGTACAAGCAACATGATATTAACATATTAACAATAATAGTACGTAGCTCTTTCCGAGGCGGCATGTCTATAGAATCAGAACCTACGTTGGAACCAAAACGCTTGTATCCCCCTTTTACGCTTACGCACGATATCTGGTTCTGAATACTATGCAGCAGAGAGATTTGTTGTAAATATTGTATTATATAATACGAAGTATGATATCATTAATACTAATATTAATAATTCATTTAGCCGTTCGGGGACACGATATTCTTATATATATGTATAAAGTTTAGTTGAGGTTATATCATACGTACGACGCGTATAGTAAAATGTGAGAAACGGCACAAAAATAAAATGTCCTGCCGCCGGATGTTCATATTGCCAGCAACAATGTCCACGGCCCACGGCACAGCAGTACGAGTAGCGACAGCTGAAATCTCGATCCCTCGTAGCCAGTAGGAAAAAGAAAAACACCCAAAAGAAACATATGTATGGTGAGCGTGCCGAGCTTGGCGATCCAGCCGACACCATAATATATACCGGTACCAGGTACACCGACACGACTGCTGCTGCTGCTGCTGTATACCAGGTACTACCGTCTACCGTTTATACCGCTGCCGCTCGCTGTCGGCGAGGTACGAAATAGGAAATAGGCGGCAATCCCTTTTCCCCTTCTCCGTCTGAACTTTTTTTTTCGATAACAAGAAAAAGTAAAGTCGATAAAATCTCGATACATATTTGATAGATTGAAGCTTACGTTCAACATCTACTTCTGCATAAAGGAAACACACATATATATAATAATACATGATGCCCGAGGGGGGATGGAGGGCAAAACACATTCGATACTACGTCTCAGCTATTAATAGCAAAGATGAGTTTCGACGAAATCCTCGATCTCACAGCTGTTTTTTTTTAATTATTTTTATATATATATATCCATCGAAAGTTAAAACTCAAAATATATTACATCGAAACTTTAGAAAATATATCCAACACAACTAATACTACAGCAGTACACACAAGAGTAGTACTCGCGTCAAGTTTGTTGTTTCTCTTGTGGAGCGTTGCAGAGCGTCTCCTCCAGTTCGTCCTTACTTAGTTTTTGTACGCCGTTTTTGTTTTCGTGACTCTTTTTTGCTTCTTTTGTTTTTGTTTTTCGTTTTCGCTTTTTTTTCCGTGCTCGATTCCCGTTGTCTCATGGAGGATGTCATACGTAAGGATTTTACCCTGGGATGGGTACGTAATCGATCGATATTTATATTTTACCCCTATATATAGCTCAGCAGGTAACACCTCCTCCACATTTATTTGACGTCGTCGAGGACACGGGTTCGAATTTCACTCCCAACGTTTCTTTTATACTCGTAGAAACGCTTGCTTGCGCGTGCGTCCCCAAAAACATATCTCCCTGGTTCGTCAGGTATTGAAACGAAGCGGGTAGTTGGTCAACGTACGACCGTACCCGGTATAAGGTACCGACGTCCCAAAGATCCCGCCGTTCAGAGGGGGGGAGAGTGTGTTATAGGGATAACCCTGGACTGGGAAATCGACCGATCTGTTACCCCTATAGCTCAGTAGTAGGTAACACCCTCACATGGAGGTACTATGGGGCCGCGATGGCAGCGGTATGGACTATGTTCATACAACTGTACCCCGCCGAGAAAAGCGCGGATACCCGGCGGGTATATCTGCCACGGTCATACCCATTTTCCGAGTCGGGAAAAGCCTGAATACCATCGGGTATTTGGCAAACGGGTACCTGGTACAGTAGTACCCGTTTGGATACCCGCCGGGTTTTTACCCGGTGGGTTTGTTCAGTAACTTCGGTACATTTTCCCTCCCGAATATCTCTCCGCCACCTTCTTGGTCTAAACCAAGATGGGGAGTGTCCGACGCTTGCTACTTTCGCAACTACTATATACTGGTACCACCGTAGATTATATTTAGTGTGGAGCGCCTCGGCCATACGCCGTGAGCGCTGCTCGTTTGTTGACGACCGACCCGTCACTCCCCACCTTTGCTTCTAAATTCGTTTCGTTTTGTGGTCGACTCGTCAACGAACGATCAGTCTAGGCCTATTCTTATCAACTAACGGCCGCTGTTGCTACGCTGGTTACCACCATGATCATGTTGGGCAAAACCCCGATCGAGGGTATACCACAAATACAATCCCGACACCACACTGCACCACACGATATACCTGGTATCTATGGGCTATGACCCTCCAAAAAAAGTTCGGAGGGTCATAGCCCATAGCCTGGTAATTTTTTGGCAATACAAAATTAGGGGGGGGGGGGGACAGATTTTTCGTTTTTGAGGCCCTCCGGCCGGTCGGGAGGTACTGTTATAAGACTGGGTGAGCAAGCCCATACTATTACAGCAGTACGTGGCTAATCTACACTACTCTCCATACCTGGTATATTGTATAATGCTGTACTATTCCCTATCTATGTGAACAATACTCTGCACTAAAGTAAATGGTGCCAGGGTATACAAACCAGAATACCGTTCAGTTTCCTACATGAACCATGTGCTATACTAAATGTGAAATAAACCAGAATACATATACCGGTATACTGCAGTAACATTTCGTCGTCTCTTTAATTGGTATATACAACATTTGGGATGTTTGAGGCCCCTTTGCTACGGCATGGCATCACACCCATGCTTGCTGTCCCTTTTTGCTCTTTCCTTAATGTTATGGTGTGATGTCTCTTATTATCCTCTCTTACGGGTTTCTTATTGTTGTTTATTACCAATTGTCGGTCGCCCCGATGGTCTATTAATAGTGGTACCCACGAATGCTACTATTAATAAGAGTTGGTTTACGGGGTTCGGATCTCACGTGGGTCGGACGTTTGAGTTCATTTGCAAAAATATAAACAAAGACGGAATCAACTGGTAAGAGCGCCTAGTAGCGTAGGTAGGCGCAATTCGATGCGAGTCGACGAGGGAATAAAGGGCTCAGGTCTTCTCGGGATAAAAATGCAAGGCAACAACTGTAGTGGGGGGGGAGGGAGAAGAGCCTATTTTGTGACCCCGGGTCTGAGATACGACTAGGAAGGAGAGAGAAAAGAAGGGCGAACATAATACACGGGATGGAAAAAAAACACTTTTATATACCTTGGCCTCTAGTGGGTTTTGCGTCAGTTGGCCCGTCGGCACGCTGTATATGAAGGTGCAAACTGTTCGGACAGCGGTAGGGCATAAGCCGCGAGGAACGCCGTGTCGAGCGAACGTGTAACTCCCGTCGCTGCCGCGGACGCTGTTACACCTACCCTGCATATCTTACGGTTGCGGACCTCCATCCCGCGTATTCCATAAGAACGTTCATGGCCGTACCGTCCATGTTGTGACTCGCCGCCCCTTCCGCTCGGAAGGAGCTCACCGTGTACCGCTTATCCTCCATGCCAGCCACCCGCAGATGGGTCTAGAGGTTGGTGGTCATCTGCGCCGGCGTCAACGCCAGTTCTTCCTTCTCTCCGCCTTCTAGAACGATCGGGAATAGGAACCCTGACCCTCGGCGAGTTGACCATTGCATGGATTCCGCCGCCTGTTAGTACTCGACCACGGCTGCGACCACGAATTTTTCGCGGCAGTCTAGGTTCTTCCTTTACTACAACCGCTTGGGAGGAACTTCGTGACGTCTTCGCGAACAGAAAATTGCCTCACCTGCCTATATCTGCAACACCTGTGACGCAACCGCTACCGACAGCTCGGGACCGTGCTTCAGTGTGTGAAAAGCCCCGCAGAATATGGTCACGTCCCGAATCATCGCGATGCGCTCGGCAGCGCTGGGCAGCATCCGTGCGCGTCGGCGTGCCTCGCACTAGACCACACAGCTGAACTGCCACCAATGGAGGTGCTTGCTTCACCCCCTGCCCTACTCACCGATGTCCCCCCTGCACAAAAAATAGGTATCCCCGCACGATGGGACTCGCTATCGGGCTGCCCCGTTTCTCGATGGGCGCCACCGCCGCCCTCGCCGCCACCCTCGCGGGAGCCACATGTCCCTTGCTCGGAATGGCTTCCATCACCGCGCACGCGGCCTCTGCCACCGGCAGCCGTGCCTTCAGCTGCTCTATCACATCCTTCTGGCTGATATTCGTCTCCAGCGCTGAGGCTGCTTGCGCTGTTGCTGTCTCCTGCTGAGTAGTCGGGAGTACGGCAAGCTCCTTTTGGGCGACGGGTGGCCGCTGTTCTGTGGCACCCGGCGCTGGGAGCGCCAGCAGGAACACATTGACCCCTCTCGAGTGATGCGGGGTGTCGCCGCTTTTGCGAAAGGCCGCTGTGCCCACGGTGGCGTCCCCCGCCCCCATCGCTTCGGTCATCGCCTTGAATGACGATACCTCCTGGTGGCTCAAGCTATCCAGGGGAGGCGCGAGGAGCCCGGCGCAATCCAGCACGGAGAGCTGAGCCAAGCTAGCGCCGTCTTAGCCTATGATCTTCGACAGATCCATGTCCTGGGACCACCCTGCACGCCCGGTTTGGTGCAGGGCAGCGATTCCATCGCCCAGTTAGGGTCCAATGGGCTGGCGCCCGCCGTCACAACTGCGGTGGACATGGTTGGTAGGTAAGCTCTGCTCCCCATGACCGGTTCCTGCCTTTCTCGTGCTGCTGTAGGTTGCCGACGACGCGAGTGTGACTGACTTGATTCCTCTGTACTTCCAGCAGGCTTTTCCCCACTCCGGGGATGCCTTTCTTGCGCCCCCGATTTTTTATCCAAAATTACTACCAAAATTCTACCAACTATGGAAAGTCAGATAGCTTCTCCGGGACATAATCCAAACGTATTGCAATCTCCTTCTGATTGTGCGTTTATGTTGTGGCATCCCTTTATACAACAGTTCTCGGGCGATAGGGATCGCGAATTGACTTCCTGGGTGTCTACAGTAGCTATTTTACATAAAGCGAGAGGTGGAGGGGAGAGGCAACACGCAGTGATCGGAGTGCTGCAGAACCAAGGTACGTAAGTGCTTGTACGCGCTCTGGAATTATACAACAGTAGTCCATGCAGTACAACAGCAGCAGTAGTATACGACTGACTATACAACGATACCCATTATCGTTGTACTAAGGTACCGGTACGTAGATGCGATGTTGTTGTACACTAAAAACAAATCGAGCAAAATATGGACTGCTGCGCCTTGGGTCGGGCAAATATACGGCTAACGGTTAAATAAGTGCCCACGAAGCAGCTCATTCTGTTGAGAAAAAAATACTAAAAAGACGTTGCTAGACCTTGCCTAGCTTAGCATACGGCGTCGATGGCACATCATTACGTGGGGACGTGATGGGCTCTCGACTCCCCTTTTGTTCCATGTCCGGTGGTTTTTCTTCAGAGTAGAGAATCGAACTACTGCTGTAATACCTGAAATGTGCTTAGTTATTGCGATGGGTGTAGCACTCAATCAAGGTGTCCTGATAAACCCGTTCAACCCTCTGGGGTGCAAGCAAAGTGTGCAAGGACGGACAGTTACCGTGTGTCGCTGCCGCAAAGGTCTCGAGGGGGGAAGAGTGGCGCGAGCTGCTGGTGGTCTCGTGCACAGGGTTGGTTCCATCCAATCGCTGCTGATGTTGTTCTGGGCGGCCTCCAGTCCATGGCTGGTCCAACTTGACTCGCTCCGCGGCTCGCATTGTCGGTCGGCGCCCCTTTCCGTGGTGCCCCCTCTCAATATCGGGCTGACCAAGACTCTGTATCACCACCACATACCACCCGTAGACAGTGAAAGAGCGCCCCATTCCGATTTTCAAAAGAATAATACGTATATAGTATCGCTTGTCATGACGAAGCGCGTTCAAGCACCATCTATCTGTTGTACAGATCATTCCCGGAGTCGGCGATGGCTTGTCTCCGCCCCCCCCTAAGCTGCAAAATCTGTAGTCTATACGATACTCGCGATCGAGCGCTGCCTCTATGTATCCAAGTGTTATGGTATCCCCTCTCCCCTGTTGCGGCGTTATTATTTGTAGCAAGTGTCCCCTCATCATACCTGGCAGGCGTATTTCGTCCTGTCTACCGCCCCCGCTCAGTGCCGGGGCTGGTCCAGGTAATCGGGCCATTCATTTGTGGCACATTACGAGTAGGACCATAGGTTTTTTGTGTTGTTTTCCTTTGGCGTCTTTCCAAGCCCCCCCCCCCGCTCCGAGCCGGGGGCAAACTGGGTAATGTGGCACAGGACAGTGCGACTTGTGTGTGCCATTTATCGGCGACCCAATTTCGCCTCTCCTTCCCTTGTTGGGATTTTGTGCTATAGTACTGACTGTAAATTCGTTTCTTTTTTCGCATTTACCGTCGCACACATCTTCCATGCCAAGCCCCACCCCCCCCCCCCGCCTGCTGGAGATATGGCGATGGTTTTCGTTGACGTTTTTCCTGTCCCTCGCGGGTACGTGGGCCTCCTTTCTTTCTTGGCGTTTCTTCTCGGCTTCTTGGCCTCCGCTTTCAAACGTGCGGGAGTGGGTTTTGACGAGCCGCATATTCGACTTATGGCCTCATGTTCTACAGCAGTAGTTCGTGCATCGTGCAGCCGGGTTTCCACGAATTTATCATACGTATTTCGGTATTTTATCCGTGCGGCTCATCAGAGTGGGCTACAGTAGTGTTATACCTGGTATGTCATTGCTTTGAATAACCTTGGAATACTGATAACCATCTGAAATTATGGCCCTGCCTTTTTAATAACCTTGAAAGGCTGGTGACCACCTGGATATTCAAGGCAGCGTCATATAACACTAGCCCACCTAAATGCACAGGTTTTGGGAACGTGTTTGTATTTATTGGAAGGTGTCTTAGATGGGAAACAAGGGGGGTTTCAGGGCTGGCATTCCGCGAGCGTTAGTCTTCTTCGTGGCTGGGGTGTGGGATAGCACTGCTGTCCTTCTTCTATATACGTGTATTCGTATCTCTAAGCAGTATACATGCGCGTGTACCAGAGAACCTGCTCAATACTGATACTGGTACTCGAAGGCAAACCTGGAAAGGGACACTCTGTGTCCCACCCTGCTTATCCTTTTCACGATCCGAAGTACAACGAGTTGTTGTGTATGTATACCATGGAATGAATATATATGTGGTTCTGGTTTCATTGCTAGATACCGGTACCTGGTACAGTAGTGGTACCTCGTACCAGGTACGAAGCTATGTAGTACTCGTAGAGCTACGGTACGATTTATCTACGCATGTATGCGCGACGTATGGTATCCCAAAAATGTATAAAAACGTTGATTGTTGAAGAGAAATTGGGTGCGGTGTGCGGCAGTGCTCCCAACTCCCAACCTTCAAAATATATACGACGAGTATATACGAGTACCTACTTCGTACAGCAGTAGTCTTTTGACTTACTTCGTATTTGAACCTACTACTGTACGCATCATATGATACATATCATACCTGCAATTCACCTGAATCTCCAAGCCCTACGCAGCTCATTTCCTGCTCTTCTTGTGCACAGCGTGCGGTTGAAGGTTGTATGCTGCTGGCCTGCTGGCTGAGCACTGCACAGCGCACAGCCGGGATGGACGGCCGCGGCGCGTGGGGCGTCGCTGCGGCGAGATAAAAAATCCGGGCTGCTGTCGACCCCGAAAAGAACATGCCTCCACATCTTGTAGCGCACATTAACCACCACGTACCCACGTACACCGCAAACCGCAAGAACTGCTGCTGCTGCAGTGCTAACAAGGCAGCGAAACTGCTGAGTGTGGGATGCATCTCCCTGGAGTGAGCTGGGTACCAGCCACTCTGTGCATCTGCACCTTGGTACAGTCGTGTCGGCACGCCACATCTCTCGTTCTGCCCGCCGGAGTGCTATGGAAGCGCCCAACTTCTTGTTTGCAACTGTCCAGGGGCAGGAGCAGCAGGTCATTGTTGGGAAGACCCTCTGCTCGAGATTCTCGTCTCTGTGCTGCACCCAGTGCTGATTCCGGACTGGAGCAGCCAAAGCGCCGTCGCTTGAATCCCGAGTGGGTTTCTCGAGTCAGCCTTCTTAGGGGCGGGGCTGACGCTAGCGTTGGTGTCGTGCCGGACGAAAGCACAGACGACACTGCTACGAACAGGTCAAGCCTCGAGGATCCGGTCGTAGGTCTGGACGTTGGGGTTGGCTCGTCACCAGCTGGAAGCGAGGAAGCTGCGGAGGATAAGAGGTCGGAAAGATGGCTGCTTAAAACCACGGAGCATGACAGGTGTGTGTGTGTGAGAGAGAGAGGCCCCCCACGCGGGTGTACGTGGTGCCTTGGTCGGTGCGCTTTGTCAGCAACATGGTTCCGGCACTGGTTACTGCACCCGTGTGTACGTAGGCAAGCGCTGTGAATGTCTTATGTTTTGATCGCAGGAACCAGGGTACAATATTAAGAAACAGGAAAGCTGGTCCAGGCTGGATTTCTTATTTCACAATGGGCTGCGTTCTACACAAAATTCAGTATAACGACTACAGTACAGGGCATCTAATAAGAAACAGTAAATCTGGTCCAGGTTGGATTTCTTATTTGAGAGAGGGTGCTTTCTACACTGATCTCAAGATAACGACTCCCGAATTTCTTATTTTACTCATCTCACCCTGAATTTCTTATTATATTTGTTCTTATTAGGTGTCCGGTGCTGTACCGAATTTCTTATTTTACTGTACAATATCGTCCTGCCTTTCTTCTTGCTCGTTTTCTTATTTGATGTCTTATACTGCTACGTACTGCTGTGTCATTGCACTGCGCGTATAAATTCTGGTAGATCATACAAGGGCTCCGCTGCGCGGGCGGCTAACGCCGCCCGCTACGCTCGCGGAAGGAAGAATATAACCAAATGTGAAAAGCGTAAAAGAGGAGCATGTAATGTTTTTGCAACTGGCGACTTGATAATGCCAAGAGCTCCATATGTATGACGGCAAATACAGGACAGAAACAAACAATAAGTAAGGGCCCGTATTTTCGAACATTGTTTCCGTTTGTTTGAGTTTTTTTTTTTCGTTCGTTTGTTTTGATTTGACCTGATTGGTCGAAACGTGAATAACCAGCAAGATATTTCGATTTCAAAACTGAGTAGTTCAATAAAACGGAATTCCACAAGAAGTCTTCTTTTTCAGTAGTGGACAAACACTGTTAGTGGATCTTCCTAAGGTAGCTAATTTGGCACTCTGATTGGTCAAGCAAGCACTGACCACTGGCATAGGGTTCGGGTTAGGGTTAGGGTTAGGGTTCGATCTGAGGGTCACACTACTACTACCAAGAAAACCATTTTTTTCCCCCTTTTTTTGTTCCCTTTTTTAACTTGGTTTTAGATACCCCCCCTATTTTTTTTTCGCTGGTAGGGGGGGGTAATTTAAAAAAACTTGACTTATTGTTTTCTGGGATCACAACGGTCCGGTTTCTTCCCTCCAATATAGGGGGGGGGGGTGTGGGGTATCTGGGATTCAGATCCGCGCATACACTCGGAGTACGCACTATAAAAATACCCCATTCAGATATATAATGGCGACAGGTGGCTTACGCTACTAATAGATTAATAGTAAACCCACTCTATCACGTCAACTCGTCGGAACACTATAGTATACCTGGTATGTTTACTTCAGACTGTTTAATTTTTAGTTGTTTTTTATTTTTATTTTTATTTTTATTTTTTATTTCCCTCCCCCCACAAATAGACACACACTTCCTGAATTCTACAACCTCAGATTGTGTCCCCCTCATACGGGATGTACATCCTGCACGAGGACATATAAAACCCGTAAGTACGCGCGATCGAAGTATTACACTCAGCTAGCAAAGATGAGTTTCGACGAAATCCTCGAGCTCACAGCTGTTGTTTTTTATTTTTTATTTTTCTAATATATGCACAGGTATGGCACCGGTATATACGTATGATACGAAAGAGTCACGGTTACCGTGGACCCATGGAATTCTCCCGAAGGGAGGATTTGAGGTAATTTTTTGAAAAAAAGGCAAAAATGTACTTTAGAGAAGTATGTTTTTGATCAAAAGTTACGGTAACTTTTGCTTCTCAGTTTTATTGGCCTACACGCACCGAACATTCTACCGACGCAGAACGCCCCAAATTATGGGAGATGTCTCCCATAGGCCCCAACCTTGCTGCTTGCTCTACACAACACAACAACCGGTGGGAGCACAGAGGCTCGAGAGGTGTAGTTAGAGTATGATACGGACGAGCGGTGCTGGGGTTTGCTAACGGGGCGCCGGCGGACTGCTGGCGGCCCGCTACGGTACGCTCTCGCCGGCTTGGTGTCGTGGAGGATGCGCCGTTCAGAAAGAACTACTCGTATATACGAGTACGAGTTACTCGTACGATCTGCCTTGCTTCTAGAGCGCGACAGGATGACAGATCGTCGTGTATCATTTCAATTTCACCACAATGCGGTAGCAGCAGTAGCAGCACTAGCAGCAGCGGCGGCGCGCCGCCACGGTCTACATATGTCGGGCGCCGGGCGGGCTTGGAGCGGAGTTTGCCGGCGCGGTGTCGCGCGTAGGTCGAGGGCAGCAGCAGGAGCAGCACCCGACGACAAGAATAGTCGGGCGCAAAATCGAAAAAAGCAAAAACGGAAGCTGTTGCTTCTGCTGCTCTGCTGCTGCTGCTGCTGCCGCTGCTGCTGCTGCTGCCGCTGCTGCTGGGGCTGCCGATGCTGCTGGGGCTGCCGCCACGTAGCTGCAGCCACCTGTGCTGCTGCTTGCGGTCGTGGGATAGCAGCTGCGGCACTGCGGTTTCCGCTGCCGCCGCCACCGTTGCTGGGCTGCCATTCCTCTCGTACGCTACTTTTTGTTTTCGTTGTTTGTTTGGTTTGCCGCATTGCCTCACCCCACTTCCCTTATCATTTTCGGAGGCGTCGCCTGCAGGATTTTGTTTTCTTCTATCGCAAACACACCGAAACCATGAGGGGAAGGGAATTTACTTTTTTGAGCGGAAGGAAAGTATATTTTTGTTTTACTTCTATCGCAAACACTCCATTAATATTAATAATTAATACTGCTGCTGCATGATTTTTAGTATCGCACACACTTTTTTTTTTTACGCTTTTGAGTTTATGGGGCCCAGGGCCCAGGCCCCAGGGCTCGTCGCCCACGGTCCATGGGTCCACGGTAACCGTGACTCTTTCGTATCATACGTATATACCGGTGCCATACCTGTGCATATATTAGAAAAATAAAAAATAAAAAACAACAGCTGTGAGCTCGAGGATTTCGTCGAAACTCATCTTTGCTAGCTGAGTGTAATACTTCGATCGCGCGTACTTATGGATTTTATATGTCCTCGTGCAGGATGTACATCCCGTATGAGGGGGACACAATCTGAGGTTGTAGAATTCAGGAAGTGTGTGTCTATTTGTGGGGGGAGGGAAATAAAAAATAAAAATAAAAATAAAAATAAAAAACAACTAAAAATTAAACAGTCTGAAGTAAACATACCAGGTATACTATAGTGTTCCGACGAGTTGACGTGATAGAGTGGGTTTACTATTAATCTATTAGTAGCGTAAGCCACCTGTCGCCATTATATATCTGAATGGGGTATTTTTATAGTGCGTACTCCGAGTGTATGCGCGGATCTGAATCCCAGATACCCCACACCCCCCCCCCCTATATTGGAGGGAAGAAACCGGACCGTTGTGATCCCAGAAAACAATAAGTCAAGTTTTTTTAAATTACCCCCCCCCACCAGCGAAAAAAAAATAGGGGGGGTATCTAAAACCAAGTTAAAAAAGGGAACAAAAAAAGGGGGAAAAAAATGGTTTTCGCTCATTTCGTCCTGTGATCACAGCGATCCGGTTTGTTTTTCATTCTGACCTTCCTACGTTTGTGGTGTCGTTTTCTCTCTTTTTTTTACGCCCCTGCGTACTCTGTGTTTTATATAATATGGGCCGTCTCTAAGTATTAAGGTCAGAGATTTCGTTGAGACTCGTCTTTCCAAGTTGTGTGTGATATTTCGATCGCGCATTGACCAGTTCAAGCCTCATGCATGATCCATATCAAGATATGAAAATAAAATAGTACAGAAATAAAATATAAAAATTAAAACTGGGTTTGCAGGTAACTTCGCCACTAATGCAATATAGTCTGAAGTAAGCATTCTGTATTTATATGATATAAACATACGTAAATCTTGGCATTGTAAGTTATGAATAGGAAAAAAAAAAAAAAACTGAAGCTATAGAATTCAACGCGTTACGATCAACATCAAGACGCTTTTTGACAATCCTTTAGATATCCTAAGTGACTCCGGCAATTTCGAAGGGGTATAGTAAAGTATACCCGGATAGGTCAAAGGTTCCGAAGAGTTGACGTGATAAAGTGGACCTACTAGCGTAAGCCACCTGTTCGCCATCCAAATTTTGGGTCATTATATAGCGACCAAAACGATAAGTACTGCTCGGGGATGTGCGGTCTTATGCTATCAGCCGTCTACTATTATTGGCTTGTGTGTTATATAGCTCGCAGCTCAACCAATAGGGTAAGTATGGTATTTAGATGTTGCTGCTGTCTGCGCGTGTGGTATTACAACTCCTTGCAGTTTGTTCATGTCATACTGAAGTACTCGTGTATTAGTTGCCTTGCGTTTTGCTACGTAGTTGGGACGCTCTGCGAATACAAGCAGCCAGGCCCGGCTGTGCCTGGTGTACATCAAAGATGTCGGGAGACATGTCAATGTCAAGCTGTCTGTCTGTCAAGGCTGTCTGTCAAGGCAAATCCAGCTGTCTAGACATATGTCCCCAATCCCCCTGGCAGAAAAAGCCTCCTAATATCTGTGGAAACCCCCTTTTTTTTTGTGAGGCTATTTTACTCGTTTGTTAAAGAATTTCAAATCATCGATATTCTGCAGTTCAATTTCAATATGTTTCTGTTGATCGGACTCGGAAATGTAGCAAAATGCCGAAAAAAANTTTTAGAGAAGTAAAAGTTAAAAACAAAAAAAAACGCAAACACTCCAATAGTATAAATATATATGTACCGGCTAAACAGAAGTACCCGGCTCTCTCACAAGAAACCGGAAATACTCGTAGTGGGTTTCGTAGGCCAGAGTTCTTATTTGATCAAGGGTGCGTTCCACACTGAGGTCAGTATAAATGCTCCCGATTTTCTTATATCCCCGGAATTTTCAGGCTGAGACTCTTGTCAGGTCCTTTCTTTTGAGGGGGCCGGTACTACTACTATTAATAACTGTTGTACTGGTTGGTATCATACGTACAACGAGAGTATGTTTATAGGTATACTCGTAATATATGTACCTGGTATAATGTGACATAGAAATACTTACGAGGTTCTTTTTCTTTCGGAAGCTTTCCTCGGCATATGTTGGTACTTCACAGCCACTCTCAGCCTCTAATTGCCGAAGCAGAAGTTACTTGTTTTCCGGAGGTTCTCGGGTTTCCTAGGTTTCTGTGTTTTTATTACTAAAGTTGCAATTTCAACTTTTTACAAAACACTTTTTGATACTTGATTTTTTTTAAACATTTCCGGTTTTGGGTTCGTGCGTCTACCCAGCGAGCACGACAGCGCGTGCGAGCCCGGCACCACCGCGGGTATATGGGAGGGCGCTGGCCAGGAGAGGGGGGGGTCAGAAGGAGCGCGGTCGTTTTTTTCGTGGCTAGGCGTGGCGTGTCCATCGAGACACGAGGGGAGCATGAAGGTCCTCGCTGTTGCTGCTGCTGCAATGAATCCAGTATGTATGTCCGAAATTATAAGGATTTTTTCGTCTGTAATATAATAAAAGAACATTCAAGCCAAGTTCAAGCGGTGCGTTATTTGTCGAAAAACTAAAACTATTATTTACAGAGGCATGCCACATACAAAGATCGAAGCTTTGCTTTCTTCGCGATGTTTTTTCGTGTTGGAAGATAAAAAAAATCACCACTACTATTAGGGCCCATCTTAACGAACATCGCCTTTTTTATTGAAATGGGAAAACAATTTTTGTTTTTCGTTTGTTTTCAATACGATTTCCCTGAAAAAACGTGTTTGGGTCTTACCGAGGAATGGTGTATTGCGTCAAAAAATGATAATAACGCACAAGGGTCAACGAACACCCGTGAGTAACCAACGAGGCGATCTACGGCCTGTGTCCTCCCCGGGGCGCCGCTGCCAGCGGAAAATTATGTCTGCCAGCACTGGTTAGGAGGCTATCACTCTAGGGATGTCTTGGGTGGGCTGGCGCAGCCCCGAAGCCCAACGCGGGCAGCAGCGACGGGGATACAGCGATCGAACTTCTACGCCAAGTCGCGACCTGGTCGGTGCTCGTGTGGTTTGGGAGGCAAAGAGGGGTGAAAAATTGGATTTGCGACGGTCTGTGTTACTTTTTAGGCACCGCAAGCGGTCTACCCTATGCTAGGGCCCGTCGGACCTCGCGCTGCGGCTGATCCGGTGGCCGTGCCTCTCGGGAATGGTGGATCTCGCCTCTGAATCAGTCGACGACATGGCTCAAGTTTGCGTGGCTTCCTTCGGTTTCATGGAACACGCCACGCCGAGTTGGATGAACTCCCAATTCAACAGAAAAAAAAGAGCAAAAGAAGGGGTGGACAAAGGGTGATAGTGGATCTTTAAAATGGGGGTTTTGTCGCTCATTTCGTCCTGTGATCACAGCGATCCGGTTTGTTTTTCATTCTGACCTTCCTACGTTTGTGGTGTCGTTTTTTCTCTTTTTTTTACGCCCCTGCGTACTCTGTGTTTTATATAATATGGGCCGTCTCTAAGTATTAAGGTCAGAGATTTCGTTGAGACTCGTCTTTCCAAGTTGTGTGTGATATTTCGATCGCGCATTGACCAGTTCAAGCCTCATGCATGATCCATATCAAGATATGAAAATAAAATAGTACAGAAATAAAATATAAAAATTAAAACTGGGTTTGCAGGTAACTTCGCCACTAATGCAATATAGTCTGAAGTAAGCATTCTGTATTTATATGATATAAACATACGTAAATCTTGGCATTGTAAGTTATGAATAGGAAAAAAAAAAAAAATCTGAAGCTATAGAATTCAACGCGTTACGATCAACATCAAGACGCTTTTTGACAATCCTTTAGATATCCTAAGTGACTCCGGCAATTTCGAAGGGGTATAGTAAAGTATACCCGGATAGGTCAAAGGTTCCGAAGAGTTGACGTGATAAAGTGGACCTACTAGCGTAAGCCACCTGTTCGCCATCCAAATTTTGGGTCATTATATAGCGACCAAAACGATAAGTACTGCTCGGGGATGTGCGGTCTTATGCTATCAGCCGTCTACTATTATTGGCTTGTGTGTTATATAGCTCGCAGCTCAACCAATAGGGTAAGTATGGTATTTAGATGTTGCTGCTGTCTGCGCGTGTGGTATTACAACTCCTTGCAGTTTGTTCATGTCATACTGAAGTACTCGTATATTACTGTAGTTGCCTTGCGTTTTGCTACGTAGTTGGGACGCTCTGCGAATACAAGCAGCCAGGCCCGGCTGTGCCTGGTGTACATCAAAGATGTCGGGAGACATGTCAATGTCAAGCTGTCTGTCTGTCAAGGCTGTCTGTCAAGGCAAATCCAGCTGTCTAGACATATGTCCCCAATCCCCCTGGCAGAAAAAGCCTCCTAATATCTGTGGAAACCCCCTTTTTTTGTGAGGCTATTTTACTCGTTTGTTAAAGAATTTCAAATCATCGATATTCTGCAGTTCAGTTTCAATATGTTTCTGTTGATCGGACTCGGAAATGTAGCAAAATGCCGAAAAAATCAAAATACAGCGAAAAATATCAATGTATACACTATTGTCAGGCGTTTTTCACAAAGCGGGGATTTTTTGGTAGTGTCCCCTGTTTTTGCTGTCAAGGCTGTCTGTCAAGGCATTTGCCTTGACGCTGTCTGTCAAGGGGTGAAAGTGCTGTCTCCCGACATCTTTGGTGTACATAGTGTGACCGATGCTGTTATCTGTAACTGTCACTTACTTGTTATTTCGTCACTTTTCTCCTCTTTTATCTGTAGGCCGAAAAGGGTAACAGCAGTTATTAATAGTATTATTAGTACGTCCCGAAGTTGCGAAAATCGAAATCGCTACCTGGTATTATATCCACGTATTTTGAAAACGATCGTTATTTTTACCAGGTATGTTTTTTACAAGGGTCCCGGGAGCGCTCTTCATTTTACCACGCTCTTGCTTTTAGACCGATGACAATGGAAACACGATGTTTCAAACTTTGGTTGAAAAATATACGAAGTGGTTTCAAGGAATAGCTGAAGATATTCTCGTACCGCCGCTGTGGGAAAAAAAAGGGGAAGAAAAAAAGGTTGATTTTTCTTATTTTTTTTCTTCACGTGGCTCACGCGCCGCTTTTATTTATTTTTTTTTTCTCGTTGTAAATTGTCAACGCGCTATATAGAAAAAACAACAACCCCTGCGACGTTAGACCTTCGATCTTGTGAGTCAGCCGACGGCCAACCCGCTCGGTGTTGGACAAGGCCAACGGATGTAGATGACGGCCTCGAATATATCAGGTAGATCCGAGGTTCAAGGGGGCGAGAGCTTCCCGGTGGCGTCCTACGAGTACGCCTTCTCCCAAGCCTGGAAAAAAAAAAAAAATGCAATCGGAGGAGGATTGAAAAAAATCTGTCGCCTGTTTTTTACACACCAACGAGCAATTGCTTTTTTTGTCAAATGCATGGTCAGCGCCCGCCACATATCACCGGCCATTGTGTGACTTGAACACTGTGGCCCTACGTAGGGTGGGTCGGAGCCCGTATAACGAGCGCGCCCAGAGTTCATGACGCAGTCGTTTGTTTTGTCGATCGATGTCTGTCGAGGACTCGGAATGTTGCCGCTTCGAATTAAACATTTCGCTGAGTTTGTTTCTCAAGCCGATCTTTGCCCAACATGTGCCCCCGTAATTATTGTTTTCGTTTTTTTTCAAAAGTTTGGAACTTTTTTTTCTTTTCAAGAATCGTGCTCTCAGCAAAAGCGGTACTGAAAAGTCTGGATGGTATATTTTGAAATTCCAACTTTTGTGTGGAAACTTTGCGTTCCCATTGTCATCGGTCGTAGCGCCGCTTCGTAAAGTTGGGATATCGAACGAAAATCGATTTCGATACGAGATACGAGATAGATAAACAAACAAAATAATCGATACGATTTCGATGTTTTTGATACATGGAATCTTTCGTTCAGTATATACTTCGTATCTGCATAAAAAAAACACGGGGATGCCAGGGGATGGGAGGGCAAAACACGTTCGTGTATGTACATACGATATATCGATTTTTTCGATACGATATCCAACATTACCGCTCCGTCCGTAACTTCGTCCCCCTGTGAGGCCATGTCAGACATTTATCATTTGTTGTCGCTATGAGTACGAGTATATACGAGCGACCAGAACAACCACACTCTTTTATGATATATAGGAGCCCCATGAGTTTTTGCACTCGTGCACCCTTGCCCCTCTGGGGTTTGCAAGTGGGAGGGCGTGCGTGTCCGGAAGCGGGCGAGGTCCGCAAATTTTCACGCTCGGCGGAGAGTGTGTCTTAACCGTTATATATATGGCCTGCACTCTCTGCAAAATTTTCAATTATATTTCCAAGTAGTTGTGTCCCCAAAACGCGGTTGCAGTTATGAAGGGGTTTTACTCGAAAACGATCGGCTTGACTGAATGGGAACGGAACGGCGTGACTGATGGTATGATCGTCCGGGCTACGTATTCCGATCGTTTTTTTTTTTTTTTTTAAACGTTTGATGTTTGGGTCCATGCGAATTCAAGACTACCGACCACCGACGCCGAACATAACATAACACAATTAACGCACATAGTATGCGGCGGGACCGTGAGCGTCGACTCGAAGACGGCGGCGCCGCCGAGGGGGCAGCGGATGTGCTTGACGAGTAAGACAGCTTTACACGCAAACACACCGCAAGGCCTTCCTCAGAGCAGGCGATGCAAGCCATCGAAGTGGTGCCCCTTTGGAAAAATATCTACAAGTTAGGATATATCGCCCGTCAGGGCTTGATGGAGACTCCTGGAAGTGTTAGCCAGAAAGAGGTATCCGACGCAAGTCGACGAGGGAAGAAAGTGCTGAAATCTCCTCGCGATAAAAGTGCAAGGCAAGTACCGTAGTGGGGAGGAGGGAGAAGAGCCTACTTAGTGACCCCGGATCTGAGTTACGACTACAGAGGGAGAGAGAAAAGAAGGGCGAAGATAATAAATGGGATGGACAAACAAACAAAAAAATCGCCAGTTGACGGTATAACGGAAATTCGCCACTGAAAGCACCATATACAGGCAAGCGCTTATTGGCCAAGGCACAGCTGTACGGTGATCTGGCCACAAAACTACCGGTACGCCGACTCGTATATACGAACGACTCGTATATACGAAGTATATACCGTAGTTATGGCTGATTTTCATTGTTTTTTTTTGTTGTGGTCTAGGTATGATATGTACGTATTTCCCCTTCTTGGCGTTTAGAGTTAAGCAGACCAAACAACGTCATCCCCTGTCAAGCGTAGGCCTGAACAAAGACAAGAGCATGCCATATATAAGCCCGAAGGGGGAGAACGACATAACAACACATCATACTGCCGTGACGATGGCATACAACCGACGCGTTGCCTACTGGAGATCGTGATCTGATTCAGCACTCAAGACCCCTGCTATGATAATAGAGGTACTGTAGGTATACCGTTTTTTGGTTGAAATGTTTTCTGAACGGTCGGGCTCCTTGAACCATAATCTTCGGACTTTTTGTCGTTCTTGTGCTTGCACTATTGTTTATTGTTACTTAGTGTGGAGGGCTTAAGCTTTATTTTTACCCATCCGCCGGAGGATAAAGTATATATATAAAAAATACATACGTAGGGCCATCGTATTGTGCATCGGATACGTAGCATTTTGTTTTGCCTCCAAAATCAGTGTGCAGGCTACTGCAGGTATAGAGCTCCTCAAATGACCACCCTCACAAAAAAACATGGTGCACCTGTATGCAGGCTACCGTAGCGTGCGTCTCAAAAGCGCTGCCTACGTACTGAAATATTGTGGTCTGATTCAGCACTCAATACGACGTTACAGGCAGTCGACGGTTTCAGCCACCGGGCGTAAACAGAACGAGCCACAGCAGCGTGGATGGAGTGCAGGTGCGTCGGTGTGTGCCGCCGCAGCCGGGCACCATGAGTAGACGGCAGGGCCCAAAGACCTCGACGCGGGCCCAAAGACCTCGACGCGACCGATAGCCAAGGGACCCTCGACGCTCTCATCCGAATGCCGAAGGGCCACGACGTTGCTGCGTGCTGGTATACGGAGTACTTTAGTGACTCGTGATGGATAATCGATACGAGCTGGTTCACAAGTTGACCACCCCAATTTTTGTCAAGACACGAATGCCGGTTGCACTATCTACTCGAATGTCACATATTTGGTATATATCATACTGACCGCCATGAACAACAGTGGAAGAGGGTGACATAGCCAAAATTTCAGTTGGGGTCCTAGGGCTGGCGCTAGCGGTGAAAATGTGTCCCGACCGACCATGGGCCTTTAAAAAGGCCAGAAACAGTCGGGCGTTTCCGAAGTTTTTTTTTTAAATTTTTTTTCCACTTCTTTCTGAACCAAGCCGGTTCCAGGTACTTGAAGACATGTCTGCAAAACACGTCGCGCAAATATTCGAACGTTTGCCTGCGTAGAGTCAATATCAAGTCATTGTTAACGCCCTACACTGGAACCAAGTAGTTAACAGGCAACTGCAAAATAACGTGTTTTCCGCACAAAAAAACCCAAATGTTCACGACGTTTTTTAGAAATAGGCCCTGAAAAATTGCACACGTGTTCTACGAGCCCCTGCCGAGACCTTGACAAACGGTGTTTTTCTCCTTATTTTTCTGGAATTTTGGCGTTTCTCAAGGCCCAAAAGTCCAATTCCAACAACTAAAAAACACATACCTGACGAAAAATAAAAATAAAACACCGTCCGGTGACGGGTCGGCCTTCATAGTAGAACTTGTGTGCAATTTTTCAGGACCTATCTCCCAAAAATGGCGTGAACTTCCAACTCTTGACTAAAATTTAGGGAATTCACCTTGAACCAGCCTGTACGTATGTAAGATATAGATAAACGAGAAATCAAATCGATTCCGTGTACTGGTATATCGAGTTTCGATAATCGACGCAGCAGCAGCAGCAGTAGTACCTCGAAACTTTTCGTTCAGTATCAAATACAGGGATACGGGTATATGCCAGCAGGGGATGGAGATGAAAACGTGTGTGTGTGTTTTTTTTTCTTCTTATTTGTTATTGTCTCCCTCCTATTAAATAGTCGTAACTCAGATCCGGGGTCACAACACATGCTCTTCTCTCCCCCCCCCCGATTACGTACGGTACATGCCTTTTATTTTTATCGCTAGACGGGTACAGCACTCTCTACCCCTCGTCGACCCGCGTCGAATTTTGCATACACACACCAGGCACTTTCTGCAGTCGATTTGGGTTCAAAACAAAAAACACCCCACAACATGGCAGGGTTCGAAACCCTGACTTTCAATCTTCTTAGTAGTTTCGTTTTCGAGGTTAACTTGTACACCACCGGGGCGAGACCGCAGTCGAAAAGATGGATCGAAGATATTTCGATATTTCGAAGTTTCTATTCAATATCTACTGTACGTAACGCTATTATATTATACTATTGCAAGGGGGGCTTCGCTGCGGCCAGCTGACGCCCGCCTGCGGCTCCGCGTATGCCCGTAGTGGTCAACACTTTTGGCAGCCGAAGCGGCACAAAAGTGACTGTCCTGCCAAGGGTTGTATACTAAGCTGCGCGTTCGTGCACAACCATATATATATACTCGTATATGTTTTCCTTGGGTTTTGTTCTTACGGGCGGTGTTTCTGAGTGATCAACGTTGAAACTCCTGCTGCATTTTTGTCGCATGGCAAAACGCGGCAGTAGGTACTCTTGTAGTTTTAGTTTTTTTAACCAGGGAACAATACCTCCGATGGTAGGTGTATCATGATAAACAGCAGCAGCAATAACAGCAGCAGCAATAGTATACCAGGTATACAGCAGCAGTGTAGCAGCAGAAATTGTGTCATGCCTGGTAGGTACGAGTACTCGTACGGCGGCGTTGGCCGATGAGAGCTGCCGACACAAGGTGCTTTCTGTGGCGGAATTCCCCTATACCGTCAACTGGCCCCCGGTATACCGTTTTATGGCTATTTACCAAGTTTAAACATCAAGGCTAGGGCGTACAAATGCCAAGGGCTGTCAAATCTTCGCGGCAATCGGCTTCTACTTGTTCGTCGTTCCCCCGCTTTTTCCGTGCCCCCTGTATGTAATGTATGGGAACAAAAGAATGTAATGATCGTCCCAATGTCGGAGGTGTCTATATAAGGATTAGGAACGGTGCTCCGTCTCGAACGGGATGGGTGGTCAATGGTTAAATTACTTAGGCAAGCAACAAATGAGTTCGCCCCCCCCCTCTCTCCCCCCGTCCGGCCTCCCCTATTCCGCGTTCTATCTTCTTCCGCGTCCACTCTGTCCACGCTTTTTGCTCCAGGCATATATCCGCTCTGGCCCTGCCGGCTCTCCTGTCGCTGCTGGTAGACCCAATCCTGTCCTTAGTTGACACCGCCTACGTTGGGCGAGGTCTCGGGTCCATCAGCCTTGCCGCCCTGGGTGAGTCCAATGTCTATTGGCATGAAAACGTATCGAGCGGAGGGAGACAGACGCCTGCTGCGGCTTTAGGCGAATATACTATTTCATAGCTCCAGAGGGTGGTTGTAACCTACGGCACAGGACACCTATTTATTCAACAACAAAAAACGAACACCAAGAATCGCAGGCTTGAGATTTATGTTTTGGAGAATAAGAAATTCGGGATTTTTTTATACTGGAGTTGTTACACCACTAATAATTGTATGTCATTTACTCTTTCCCCAAGTAAGGGGTCCAGGCTGGACCATCATTACTGTTTTTTTCGTTGAGGTGGCCTGCACTGTGTTAACCTTTGGAGAGATTAGACCGACTCGCCCCCGCTGCCACGGCAGGCGAGAAACCAGAAGCACGTTCTGCGTTCCACGCGGCAGCAGCGGCGGCAGTCTTCTATGTCACGAGTACGCCCAGTCCCATAGAAGCGATACAGTCTCAGCAAAGTAGCCACCGTACACGGCTGCTGTTATGGAAGCCGTGAATCGCTGTGGCTACGCTGACAAGCGCGGCGTAAAGTATGCATTGTACTGTGTCAACCTGCGACTTAAAAAAACGGCGTCGGGGCACGCAGACGAGGGGAGAAGAGTGCATTTTGAATGTGCGAGAGAAAAAAAACAAAAACAAAATGGGCATCAAATGCCAACTCTATGTTTACATTGTTTTGTGGGCATGCATGCCGTGTAGAACAACTTAATGCAGGAATCAATCAAAACATTACCGGTATATTCTTTGTAGTTCTATTGTCGGGCAGGGCTTGAATCGCGGACAACTACGAAACATTAATTGCGATGCATTTCCAATCATTCGGGGTGTCTCCGTTATACCTCTCTCACTGGACTTGATTTCTGCCTCTGTTCGGCGCGCACCGTATCACTCACTCACCACCACCTCCACCATATTCCCCGCTCTCGACCGCTGACCCCACCCGCGGGATCGCGGCTGGTCCCTACCTGCTCCCCCCCCTCCTTGTACCTTTCTGCTGACGAAAAGGACCTTGCACGAGTATTTTCCACTTCTCCTTCAACACATTCCGCTCCCTCACGCTGAGCACGACGGCCCTGGTCAGCAAGAGCCTCGCGGAGGATGACAACGAACGAGCAGGTGAGGAGGAGTTGCCAACCGTGGCAGGCACCGTTTCGAGGGCAAGCGTTTTTTTTTTTTTTGCGGGTGGGCGGACGGGCTGGTTGTGTGTAGATAGAGAGGCTGGCGGGGGTCCCTCAAGACAAGGCGGGTTGTAAACCCTAAAAGAGGGTAGATCACCACTCGTTCGAAACAAAATCGTTTGTTGGCCTGTGGCCGACCTTCGATTTTGCTGTGACCGACTCTAGAGATTCTGGTCGGGGTGGGATCTAGACGCTTGGTGGCCTCTGCCGGCGGTTACTTCTATGTCCGGGGGGTCAGCTTGGAGGGCTCAGGTCCAGGTGGGATTATATCTGGGTGAGACCAGGGTGCCAACCGGAAGCAGGGTTGGTGCACTTGTGTCCGTGGGTGTGTGTGTTGACCAATGAAACATCCCGAAGCATCCGTATTTTTGGTGTTTTGGCCAGTGAACGTGTTTTTGTTGGCTATGTGGCAAGCTCTGCTGGACCTTAAGATGGTTGTCGCCGCCCTGTCGAGCGAGCGCCCTCGCATTGTCGTCGTGGTGGCCACCCGCCACACAAGCCGTCCTCCGCAGCAACATACCTCTTTTTTGTTTTTGTTGTTGTAAGTGCGTACCCTCTTCTTTTTTTTTTGTTGCCGAAGCATGCCGCTCTGTACCCTCCATCGTCGCCGTTCAAACCCTCCGCCCCACCCCACCCCACCCCCTCTCATCGGTCGGGGGTTTCGTCGCCCGCGTCTTCTTGGCCTCCTCCGTTTAGGTCAGATCGTGCAGCAAATGTACGTCTTGGCGTGCGTACTCGGCGCTGGCCTCCAAGTCGCGCTGCTCACGCAAGCTCCCTCTATACTGGCGCTAATGGGAGCGGGGCCGAGCACGGCCCTGTTTACTGAAGCCTCCGCGTACTTGAAGGTGCGGGAGTAGATGGACTAATAACTCTGTGCATCCGACCCGCGCGAATCATCCAGCGTAAGGTGTGTTTAGAGATAAATTGATGTAGCCGGGTTGGTTTTGGCTTGGAAGTCCGTGTCGCAAACAGGGCGGGCCGTCCTTTTTGTCTTCTTCGAGGTTCTTTCCGATGCTTGTAGCGGCGGCGGCGGTGGCCGCGGCGCTCGATTCCCCTCTCCGTCCCCTCTCCTGCCAGCGTCTACAAAGCCACGCTTATCAGTTTACCCCCGGCATGTCTTAGTGCGCCGCGCACACATCGGGCAACAGCGCTCCAGAAATAAAATTACACACAACTGGTAAATACCAGTATGAGTGTCAACGATTTGTTTTCGATCGCACAGCTAATGAGGTGCGTGTTTTTTTTTTTTTTGTAATAAAAATGTTGAAAAGAGACAATCGGTCGACAACCCCCCATCCTTCCTTGTCCACTTTTTCCATTGTTTTATCATCCTCGCGCGCGCAGATCCGCGCCCTGGCAGCCCCTGCGGTGCTGCTGATCATGGTGAGCGAGGGCGTCTTTCGCGGGCACGCCGACACGAGGGCTCCCGCTGTGGCGGCTCTAAGCGCGGCGGCCGCCAACGTGGTCGTCGACCCCATCTTCATGTTCGCGCTCTCCATGGGCATCGCGGGCGCGGCGGGGGCGACGGCGGTCGCGCAGTACCTCGCCGTGGCGATCTACGGGGCGATGCTGTGGAGGGGCGCCCGCGGGGGCACGATGGCCGTGCCGTTCCTTTTCTCGCGGCGAGAGCGAGAGGAGAAGAAAAAAGCCGCCGCGGCAGTTAGCGGGGGCGAAACCAAGCCGGCGATAAAGGCGTGGCCGCTCTTGGTCACCGTCATTTCGGCGAACGCGGCTATGTTATTCAGGTACTGTGGCAAGGCGATCGTTCGTCTCCCGGCGACGGTGCCCCGTGCCGCTTGACCGCGTGCCTCTCGGCGCCCCCCCCCCCCTCTCCTCCTTGGAGTTTTTGTTTTGAGCTGCCGTCTCTCACTTTTCGCGTCCCGTCCAGTCAGCACGCGTGCTTTGTTTAATAAGGCCCTACCGGTCGCGATGTTGTCGATAGAGATTTTCGGAGTTGTAGGATGGTTGGGTTTGCTTTATCTTGCGTCATCACCGCCCACCCTCACACGTTACGTAGTTCTTTTTTTCTAGCCGAGGGTATCTCTCCCGCCACTCACGTCGTCGAGGTCGCTGTTCGGCTGACTCTACGCCACGCCACCCCGTCTTGTGTCGCGATATGACAATGTTGGGAATGTCAGACGAATGTACATGGTCTCGTCGAAAAGACGTGCGCGCAGATGAACGGATGGTATGCCTGTCGACATCGGAATAGTATACATACAGACGTCAGGTTATACATACCTGGTATGACACTACATTTGGAAAAAAAAACACCAAAAAAAGCGCCAGCTGTGAGATCGAAAAATTCGTCGGAACTCATCATTGCAAGCTGTGTGTGTGATACTTCAATCACGCGTGCTACGGATGGTACATTGTATAATGTGTTTCAACAGACAAGCTCCCTTCCCGGCCGTCAGTCGCCTCCCTAACCTACCCTTTTTTGTTGTTGTTCGTTTAAGGTCGACGTCGTTGATGACGTGTTGGGCGGTGGCGACGGCAACTGCAGCCAGGATGTCTTCCGCTTCGGTTGCCGCGCATCAGGTCAGCCGGGTTCATAAGTGAAGCTGTCTCCCTAAGGTCGAAAGCTAAAAGGAGCAAGTCAGCCACTACGGTAGATGTTTGTGTTCGTTCGTTCAACCCATGTTTTTGAGCGTAGGACAGGATACTATACCCTTGCCCGGCACACGCCCACCCTCTGTGGCAGAACGGACGCTGGGCTATATATAGTTGAAGCCGGCGAGTGTGCGTCGCCTCCCTTGTTCGCAGCTGCTCGCGCCGCTCTGCGCCCTTTTCCAACCCGACCTTCTTGTTTTGTTGCCGTGCTTGTGTCATCGTTTCGTACCGTTTGGTGTCGGGTCGTGTCGGGTCGTGTCGTGTATATGCCGTGTCAGGTGGGTCTGTCGCTATGGCTACTCTTCGCCCTGGTCGCGGAGGCGCCTTCGATCGCCGCGCAAGTGCTGGGGGCGAGGTGAGAGGCGAGCCTCACACGGAATCGTTCGTCCGCGCGTCCTGTTGTTTTTGGTCTTCAGTGGGGAGCCAGCCGCTCCTGGGGGCCATACGTTGCGATAGGGGGCTCGTGTTTTTGTAATAGTAGCACTTTTCTGCCAAAAATAATATGACTGACTATATAACAGTTATCTGTAGATACATTATTTAATTGTATAGTCCTCAACTGGGGAACGTATGCCAACTATCGTGGGAACCCCTTTCCGTTTTTTCACGCTACGTATAGTAGGCCGTGGGATTTTATTCAGCGGGTTGAGCGTGAATAAAACAATTGCTCTGTAAATCTCGTTTTTTTGGGTGAGTAGAGCTCTCGTAGAGTGAGTGAGCAGCCTCAGTATAATATAGTCGGCCCTGCATCCCTCTATCGTAATGTGCGTCTCCTGTATACTACGAAAACCTTTTGCATTTTCCCCATGCGTGACTTTTTTTAGGGGTGATGTTTCGGGCGAGATGTGTTTGGGGGGCTGTTTTGAGGTGTTCGCTGGCGGCTCGTTTTCGCTTTTTCTTGAGGTGGTATGTGGCGGTTGACGGTGGGACGCGGGGACGTAGTCATCTACGACAGTAGGTCCCAATCTTGCCGACAGAAAGACACTTAGGACAACCAGATTTGCCGAGGCTGGACTTGATTTATTCCGGCGAACCTCGGGGGTAAAGTACCGGTACCTGGTACCTGGTAGGAGCTCTTGTGAGTGTTGCTGTTATGGACAGCACTTTGTTGTTGCCGTGAAGAGCAAGCAAGGACATGTTTCGATGTGCTTTTGGCTTCGTGTACATATATACGTGTGCCACCGTTCGAAGCGTCGGTCGGTCTACGGTCCACAGTAAGCTTTTGGTCCCGTCATGCTTCCCTGTGATAGTTATAGGCTGCATTGGTCGTACACGCGCACGCCTCGAAGCCACTTTCTTTGCGACTTGAAACCGCCACTGCTGTCGGGGTAGTGGCATTGGCCGATGTAAAACCACCCAGCGATACCGCTGCGATGCAACAAGGAGACGCACGCGGACCGGAGAGGGTGACGAGAACCTTATACACCTCTTGTGCAGAACTGCGGGTGGTATTTCGCCGTAACGTACGGCATGGCGCGCGGGCGGTACCTTCACGGTCCCGCCTGACGGGTGAGACACGAAGTATGCTTTTGTGAGAGGTAAAAAATTAACTTTGCACGATTTCGACCGCACCCCTAACCCCGCTCCCGCCGCTCTGAACCAGGTACATCGCCCAAGGAAAGCTAGAGACCGCGCGCTCCATGGGGCGCCGCGTGACCACCGTGACCTTGGCATGCAGCGGGTTCCTCGGGTTCGCCCTGCTCTGCCTGGGCTGGGTCGCTCCGCGGTGCTTCACCACCGACCCCGCCGTCCTGGGCAAGCTGAGCAAGCTGCTGCCCCTCCTCGCCTTCCAGCAACCTCTGGTCGCGATGACGCTCGTATTGGAGGGCCTCTTGGTCGGAGCTGGACAGGTGGGTGGGTGTGTGGGTGTGTGTTTGAGTGTGTGGTTGTGTGGATTTGGCGAGCGGCATGAGTAGGGCGAGGGGCTTGCGGGGTCGGCTGCGGGATCGGTTGCAGGATGAGCTATGGGATCGCGGGAACGCGTTTTTGTCTCTCACGGCGTTTTGTTTTGGTGTGAAGGTTCGTCATGTGATGTTTGGGTGCACGCAGTAGGCGGTTGGTCACGAGTCCCAAGAAGTGTCTCACTGTTGCTGTACTGGAGCTTGTGGGAGGGAGGGAGAGAGGGGGGGAGGGAGGCCGAGAAAGGGGAAGGGGGGCGCCAAAGGTAGGTGGCGTGTAAGACTCGCGTGTCTCGGTGCTTGTTGTGAAGGGAAACACACACGGGCGGCAGCTGCGTCACCGCCTTTGACGGCGGGGCACACCCCGGGGCGGAAATTCTCCACTATAATGTGTTGCGTGCGCTCGAGGCTCTTGCGCCCGTGCTGCCCAGTCCCAGGTGTACCTTGCATTGCGCTCAAGAATGTTTGTGCCAAACTGCTCCAAGGTTGCCTTCCTGTATGCCCTCTGTTCCGCGACTTTTTTGCCCACGGGGTGGTGCTGAAGCTGATTGTGATTATATGTGTGTGCTTCTGCAGCACGTAGTGTTACGGTCCTCCCACTTGAGATAAACACGGTAAAAGTGTCTCTCAGCAAACGCGGCCACTTGATTGTTGTGCTGCGGTTCCCGTGCATCAGGTATGTATGTGGGTGTCTCGATCTGTATGGGATTCGCCGTGCGCTTAAGCTTAAACCCCCCAGCACAACTCAGTAGCAAATATGCCTTCGTCATGGGCTTGGTTCTTGATCTTTGGAGCGGCAGATACCTTTGTTGCCCTTCGCCCCCATCTCACACCATCCTACTGCCCACCCACGCGCGTCGCCGACGTTGTTCCTCGTCGCGGTGTCGGGCCATCCCGTTCGAACGATCAGTTCCGGTGGCTGGCGACAACTACAGGCATCTCGAGCGCGCTGGCGACTGGGTTCATCCTACTGGTGGGCCGGCGAGCACCGCACTGGGACGTGGTGGGGATCTGGGCCGGCGTCACAGCCATGTTCACGCTTCGTCTCCTGGCCACGGCTTGGCGAGTGTTGGATCGCAAGAGGGGGCCCTACTGGGTGCTCGGATCGGACGCGGACGGTGTGAAAAAAAGCAGCTGACAGCATAATGCGGGAAGAAGCGAATTTTGTTTTTATTAGAGTTGATAACAAATGGCCGGGAACCTCTGGGACAACGGCGGGGCGGTATCGTCGGCGGCGGGCGCCGGCAGCCATACGGTCGTGGCGGGAAGAAGGAGGGGGAAGAGGATTGACCTCGGGGTGGTGCGATGATTTTTGCTGCACGCCCTTGTTGGTGGGCGGCGACGTCATTCGCGCCCCTTGGGGTGTTTTTTTTTTTTACGTTTAAGTGTTAGGTTGAAAGAAGAGGAGCGTCGCGACCTTTAGCTACTGGCAGCGCAGTGCGTCAAGTCTTAACTGCGTCGAAGCGGCGAGAAGAGTGGAGAACTGCTGTGGTGCGGGGTAAATTGAGTAGGGATCAGGTATTGATAGGTCGTTCCGCAGCTATAAGGCGTTTTTCTTGCCAGGCGGCGTACCCTCGTATCTTGCGAGCGAACCGGGTATAAACCGGAATGGAGCCCTTGCGGAGACCGTCACATTGTGTTGTGTGTAGTACATTTTTCACGGCCGAACCCTTTGCTGTTCACTTTTTTTGTGAAGCATATGTCGTCTTTGTGCCCATGGTAATTATAGTGCGTTTGAACTGCTGCAGCTCAAGAAAGAGCGAGTAAGATCGCGACAACATCATTTTTGGCCTGTTTTTTTTTTCTTCGCTCGAACACACGACACAGCTCTCGGCCGGTAGCAACCCGTGTATCCGGCGACAAAACGTGTTCCACCATCTGAGCCAGGAAACCTGTGCTGTACCTATACACCAATATTTGGAAAAGGAGCCGAGTCCATCGGGGTCAAGGAAAAAGAAAAGGCGCCCGCCCGCGTCGGGAACTAGCAATGTAGCAGCATCAAAATGATGCCCACGCCTACCCTAACCCCTGCACGGAACCATGTGCGAAACACTCTAAAGTTGACAGTACCGGTACTACCAGCTACCTGGTATCAGCTACACGCTAGTATTGCCGCCACGAGACGTGACAGCCGCGCCTGGAGTACGAAACAGACTACAGTAATACCTCAAGCCAACGCGCTACGTAGTACGTACATCTATATTTACGTAGAGCTCAAGGAGCAAACCTAAACTGGTACCACCAGGTAATAACCATAGACGCGCATCTTAGGGGTGTACTTTCGTGCAAGGCAGTGCTTTGAGGAAACGTCGAAAACCTTCCGCGATATGTAGCAGGTACTTGCATGAGCGCCCCTTCAAAATATTTTGAACCAACCGTGGCGCCTATATATACGGAGAGCAGTGGTGGCGAGGTGAAGACGGATGGCAACGTCGAGATCCCCTCATCATGGTGTCACAGAGCACGCGGCGCCTGGGAGGGGACGCTGTCACCACCCCACCACAGCCACACCATACCAAGTGGCCTGCGACGGCGAACAGGCGAACGGACGTGGTTAACGGGGGAGGGGTCGGCGGGTTAGGCGGTCGGGACAATACAACAGCTCGGCAACGCACAGCGCAAGCCACGTGCAGGTAGGTGCAGGTGCAGGCGAACTTATTGTGCACGTTCTCCACTCACTCGTACTGCGACAACGCCGCCGTTGCTCGTATTGGCTGTGCTTTTTTTACAGTACGGTACAGATACCTGTATGCGCAACCTGTATCGTTCATTGTGGATTATTTTTATTTAGAAAAAACAATTTATAAATTGCTGGTATGAAATGCCGGTATCATCATACAATGTCAGTATCATACTGGTCCGACATAAAATGATGTAGCCTCCACCTACTATTAATACGTACGTACTCGTACTGTACTACTACTGTGCTCGTACTCGTACTGCTGTGTATTCGACCTGGACGTTGATGGTTGGTGGGCAGGTGGACGAACCCTCAGCGATTACATCTCTCTGGCACAGAACTGCAACTATCTTTTGTGATGCATACGAGAGAACCTTACGATATGAGGATGTTTCATCATAAAGTCTGCGGGCATCTCGACGATCGTCGATGGTTGTCGACTACTACAGTGCCAGCCAGTCCATGGCATGACCAATCTGTGGGTGGCATCGCTGTTCCTCTTCCGGTTCCAACGGCAGTGTGAAAACGAAAGTCGGTATGCCTCTCGCGCCTGCTGCTGCTGCTGGACATGATGTGTATCATATACATACGTACGCACTCACGTCGGCTGCGTTGCTCCCGACTTGCACGGGCTGGTACTGCGAGTTCTCGCAGGAGGTAACAAGGTGCAGCCCGTCGGGGAGCCCGTCCTGCATGGCGGAGGAGATGGGGGCACACAAGCGTTCCGTCACGAAGAAATCCACCACCACGAACGAACATGAGAAGAAGTTGCAGAATCACGACGTCCCCAATAGTTCGGATCCGGGGCTCTACGACGTATCCCGAACGTGTACGTACGTATTTTATGTACTACGTTGCTGCTGTACATCAGTAGACAACAGCAGTAGTTCCTGCTACGAAGAACCTCATACATAGAGCCGAAATCGATACCATAGGTATCACTCTGTTACGTCCTGTTCTCATCAGATTTTGTTTTGTGCTCCGAACTATCTCGTGGTTCGTCGACCGCCCACCTGTTGTATGTGCATCCGGCCGATCGCAGATCACAGAGACTCACTTGCAAGAAATAGTACACGTGTTCCCACATCACCCCCGTCGAGTATTTTTCTTCGTCGGTGCATCCAGCGGTACCGCAGGTCCTCGACACCAGTGCACCGGACAGGTTATCTTCCCCTTCCCGAACAACATACTGTACGCCGGTGATGCCGCATCCTGATGCAGTCCACAAGCGAGATCAGACACACACACCCGTTTAACGGCCACCCGATTGTACGTACGACGTACGAGTACGTGTATGTATAGCAGTATGTGTATGAAAAAATATCGCTCGAATATCTTCATACACTTCATACAACAGAGTACTCATACTTACAGTGTTACTCTGTATCTACGAGTACTCATATTGCCCATACTTTTTCATACATACTACGAGTATCCATAGAGCCACGAGTTTCCATTCACCGACCGAAGCATTGGTGATATCTGAGGTATACCAGCCGACTTTTCCCACCAACACGCGGACCCTGTGCTACTGGACAACTCAAAGCTTTGTGTTGGCATTCCTCGCACAGCCGCAGTGAGACCCACGGTAAATGCCTGTGGCGTGTCTCTCGTAAGGCCTCGTATTATTAGTCAGGATACGTACAGTATTAATAGTCGTAGTACACAGCAGTACGTACGGTACGATCTTTTTAGTTTTTTCCCCACCGATTCATATTGTTTCACTCGCTCGTCGCTCTCACCGTTGGTGCCTGCGTTGAACAGCCTTCCGGGTGCCCGTGCCACGGCCGTCAGGGCGCAAATGCTTCGTAGCACTGTAGTGCTGCTAGCCCTCATCGATTGGAACTCGATCGATGGGCTATTAATAGGGCTCGTGCCGCATGAAATGGGTCCGTCGCATAATAATGAGATTCGACCACGTGCGTATGAGCTCAGAGTATGACAGCACCTCGACCAAAAGTTGAGTTTTTGGTGTTATTTGTACTACTGCTGCTGTATGTACTGCTTGTATTGTAGCGTTTCATGTGTCTGTTCGTGATGTAGATGAAAACACACATACATCTGAGATCTGAGATCTGAGATCGATTTTCGTGAAATTGAGTTTTATGTGGTTTGTATACCTGGTATGTATAAATTACACCCTGGACAATTCCTATTTCAATAGTCTTTTGTGTCTGTAATTATTTTTCGTAGTGGTATTTATTGGAATTGCCGAGCCAAATTATTTTGATTGCAGTATATTAATTTGAATTGTCCGGGTGATTTGTTTTGGATGCTGCCTACTAATTGGAATTGTCCAGACAATTGATTTTGGGTGCTGTCAATTAATTGGAATTGCCTACACAATTATTTGGACCATTCCTATTACAATACTCGTAGTCACTTTCGTCATTGGTGCCGCAGTCTTTAGGGGAGGAAATGGCTGCAGCGTCAACTTCGTCGTCGGAGGGAGCCTTGTCGCCCGCGAGTGGATCCTCGGAAGCTTTGCCACCTGCCACAGTTGTGGGCGCCACAGAGATGATGTCACAGCACCAGACGCCGCCTATGGAAAGAGAGGGGCCGGCGCAGCCACCACCGCCACTAACACCACCGCCGCAGTCACCGCCATCACAGTAGACGCTGCCTGTGGAAGGAGAGGGGCCGGCGCAGCCACCACCGCCACTAACACCGCCGCCGCAGTCATCGCCGTCACAGCAGCAGCAGGTTTCAGAGAGGCTGTCGCACACTCAAACTCTGAGAGAGGCACCACTGCTACCTCTTGATATACGTCACTACCCTCCCAGCCACGCCCACCGTCACCGCAGGAGCCACTCTCGACACAGATAGTCGTTCGCCCCTCACCGCTACTCCTGACTCCGGAGGTAGACCTAGCGCCTGAACCATCCCAGCCGATGCAGCCATTGACCTCGACGCAGGCGCGGCCACTGACACTGCTGCAGGGACCGCCGGTTGCTCCCATACAGACACCTTCGCCGACGACGTCACCGGTATCTCCGCCGACCCTGCTGCTGGTCTCTGCACCGTCACCTCTGCCCGCGCCGTCACCGACCGGGCTAAGGGGTTCGCCGCCGACACCGCCGCCACTGCCGTTGCTTTCCCGGACACCAACGACGGAGATAAGCGAAGAAACCATGCTTGCAGCGGCATCGGAGCAGTCACCACTCCGATCGTCGACGCCGCCACCAGGTCCACGGCAGCCGGAACGGGAAGAAGAGGAACAATGCAGCGTGCGCCATGAAGCGTTAGGGGACCCACAGGTGCACCTTGATTGTTGCACTCATAGTCTCCATATACCGTGTTTGTGCGCTCTTCGAGTCAGAGCCGAAACCGACTTGAGGTGCCCAACGTGTCGGGCAACGGCAACGGTAGACCAGTCTGACCGACGAGCGCTGCAGGAGCACAGCGACGAGGTGGTGTCGGCGGCGTTAACGACGGCTCGACGGGGAATACCGGAACGGGAGGAGAGGCCGGTTCGAAGGACGAGGTCTGCCGCAGGAAGATACGTAGCAAAAGGTAGCCGCGTTGTCTGTGGCATATGCAACGGATTGGTGGAGGACCGGACCCATTTGCGGGTGGTCTGCTTATGTTGCTTGCATCTCCGTTGTGCGATTGGGTTTGTGGAGGACTCAGCTCATGGGAGAACCGGATCGACCACGATCACATGCCCGAATCCTGCCTCACACTCTGGACGTCAGCATATTACTTTGGGCCCACTCGTGGCCCAGACACAGCTATCTTTAGACAGTTCGAGCCTGACGGGTGGAGTTAATATGATGGCAAGGGTCCTACGAGCTCAAAGAGTCCTTCAGGAGGCGACCACGGTGCAGGGGGTGCTAGACCTAACAACAGTTGCAACGACGCGAGGGGAGGCGGAAGCGAACGAGGATGGGAGCGATGCGTCTGCTTCACAACAGAACATACGAAGGCCATGTGGAGTGTGTGCTGAGAACATGGAGACGCGGGATAGGTTCGGCTTCTCGGGATGGGCCGTCCATCTAAGGTGTGCGCTGAACACAGCCGAGGGGGCGAGTGATGTGGGCGATGGCAGGTTTGGGATTCGGGTCGTGGGGGAGGCTGGTCGACCCAGGCGGGGCGCTGTTCATTTGGTGAACTTCCTACCAAGGCTCCGCCTGAGGATTGACGGCGCGGTCAGTGGGGGCGGCGGCCAACGGCTCCGCATAGAGCGGCTTTGGGAGGAAGTGTCGTCAGAGGCAGGAGTGGAGGACAATGAACGTGATGGGGGATGGCGACTAAGGGGTAGGCCGGTAATAGAGACCGGAAACGAGCCATGCGCTTACTGCGGACGGGCCATGGATGAACTTGTTGACGGTCTGGGAGGCATGAATGCACCGGTACAAGTACCGTGCGACCATGGAGGGCGGGTACACGGCCGTTGCATGTTGGAACGCGCAGATAGCATTGCACGCGGGAGAGCAGACCCGCGGCCTTGCCCCGCGTGCCAAGCGGAACGGCCGTTGGGACGACGACCACCACCCCACCCAGCGGAACTTCCTCGGGAAATGGGCGCGATCGAGGAAGATGCAGGAGGGAGATGGCTGAGGACGTTCGAGGCCCTGCGGTTCTCGACGATAGTCGGTCAGGAACCCTCGCAGCTGGACCAGACCGAGTATCAAAGCACCGGCGTATACACCACGTTCAAGAACATGTTGCAAGCCCAGGGGCACTGCGAAACGGCATCATTCCTGCTGTGTACCCTGTTTTGCGATACCTTAGGTCTACCTTCAGGGGCTTATATTGAGTGCCCTCGCCCACGAGGTTGGACACAACTTGTTGACCGCTACCGCCAATTGACTCGAGCAAACAACGTCCACGCCCAAGACGTTGTGCTGCGCCTTCAAGGAAGACGGCTCTACATCGGCCTCCATGTGCAAGAGTTTCTGGTACACCTGGACCCAGCGTGGGATGAACGCTTGACGAGATGGTGTATCGACTTACGAGAAGCGCTGAGCGGAAGGAGGGCACTTCCTCGGTTCCCGGTCGGTGAGCCTGCAAGGCAGGAAGCGGGGTCCCTCGAGTTAAGCAGCAGCCTGATGGGGGAAGGTCCTCGGGACCAAGGAGGAACGACAAGGGGAAGCACGGGAGGTAGAGACGCCGCTGGAGAGGAGGGGGAAGCACGGTTACAGCTACAGAACGCAGGGAATACCCTGGCCCGGACTGACACCGCTCCGGCAGCAACCGAAACTATGACTTCTGCGTCAGATGGGGAAGGGGAGGGAGAGGTGATCGAGAGCGGAAGGCGAGGTAGACCAGGGGGGCGAGGACGAGGAGGACGAGCAGCCAGTGCCGGGAGAGGGACAGGCAGGAGCGAAGAACGCAACGCGGGGAGGGGGGGGTAGCGCTCCACCTCCAACGACCGGCAACAGGGACTCGCAGAGGCGAGGACGCCGAGAAAGGGCCTCCGCGGGGGAAGACAGCGAGTCTGACCGCCCGGAGAGGGACCCACCAGGTGGAACGGTACGTGGAGGAGCTGGAGAGCCTCCAGTGGGAAGCGCGCGGCTGCGCGCCTCCCTAGGCCGGAACCAGGAACGCATTGCGTGCGGGGTCTGCGCCGCAGCGGTCAACCAAGGGCATCGCGTGGTAAGACTGCCGTGCGGGGACCGAAGCCACGTCATCCATGCCAGATGTGTGCTGGTGGCAGTTAGGAGCGGTGGGGCGCGAAGGGGGGCACAAGCGCCGCTCGTCTGCAGCGCTCGTGGGTGCGGGGCACGACACGGGGGACGGGAGGCCCTTGATTCCGCCGAACAGGCCGACCCCGGCCTTCGAGAGGCAGCCGTGGCACTGAGGGGGGGGGGCGAAGAGGACGAAGAGGGACACCGCCAAGGGCTCTACTATCCTTGGGACCAAGATAGTCTGGGGGTGGCAGATCCCTTAGACAGAGTGTCGATGACCGACCTCCAAATGCGGTTCATCACCGTCGTTATAGTGCAACCAAAACTGGCAACCACTCACGCTAAGATTATCACCCACTCGCTAGGTCTCGTCAACCACGCTCTGGGGGTGCACCGACCAAACGGGACCCCTAATACACCGACTTCCCTTTTGAGGGCACTAAAGCTGTGGTACATCCTCCCAGCCTTACTGCACTCTCAGGACGGGCGAATGAGCCGGGCCACGAGGTTAAGTCTGCCGAACGCGGGGACCTGGCCACGATTCTCCCATGGCTTATAGAGTACACCGAAGGGACGGCGACATGCCTCAGGGGGATAACAGGCGAAGCAACGGACACGGCCAAGTTTGAGAGGGCCGCGTCAGCGTGCCGGCACCAGGGGGGGGTAACAGTAGCAGCGCGTGGCCTTTTAGCGGAACAGCGCGCGCCCGGCAATGAGGCTACATGATCTATAGTTAAGGAAAAATTCCCTGAAGAAGACCGAAGCTCCGTCCAAGAAGCAGCGGCAGCAGCTAGGGTGGCCAGCTCGACCGAATTAGAGGAAGGGGGTGGCCCCACGTGGCGCCCAGAAGGAGAATTTAACCCCCAGGTGGCCTTCGAGGTTATCAACTCTCGCAACGCACTATCAGGAGCGGGGAGTGACGGTCTGCGCTTTTCGCATCTACAGTCCATCATAAGGACTCAATTTGGCCAAGAACACTTCGGCGTCGGCATCGAAGCCTTTTGGAGGAGGATGGTGAATGAACCTGACGCTTTCCCGCCGGAGGTTTGGGAGCTGTTCCTGCAGTCAAATATCACTGCGTCGGGGGAAAAATGCCGCCCGGTTTGTGTGGGGATGACGTGGAGGCGCCTGGTTGCGGCAGCAACTATGAGGGAGTGGAGGCCTTGTATGGAGGAGCTAAACCTCGACGCACTGCAATACGGAGTGGGGGTGTCAGGGGGGGTGGAGCACGTAGCGTTACGTGTCCGAATACACCATGAGGCAGGAAACTGGATAATTTAGACGGACGCGTCTAACGCGTTTAACTCGGTCCTGCGGAAACCCATGCTCGAGCAAGTAGCCGCCTGCACGCCAGCACTCACGGGGTTCGTAGCCAAGTGATATGGCGAAAGACCCGCCTCCGTCTTCTTCCAGATGGACTCGGGAGAAAGGGCGAAACTCGAATGCTCCCGTGGGGTGCAGCAAGGAGACGCTATGGGACCGGCCCTGTTCTGCCTGCCGCTACGACCGGTGCTTACGAGGGTTCGGGAGGAATACGAATCGCAGGGGGTCGAAGCCTACGCATACCTTGACGACATCACTATCGCGGCCGGCGAGATATCACCCAGGACGGTGGGAGTGGTGTCTTTCCTCGAGCGGGAGCTAATAGCGAGGGGGATACACCTCAACCCGGGTAAGACGGTTGCCTTGGCCCCGAAGGGACACGTGCCCTCGCCGGAAGAGATATCGCTTTTGGCAGGAGTTGGGGTCCGCATAGCAGACGAGGGAGGGATAAAGGTGGTGGGGGTACCCGTTGGAACTGACGAGTATGCGATAGAGAGCGCTATAGGGATCGTGCGTAAGGGGGGGGCGGAACAACTCGCGCGGATGCTGCCGCGCATGCCGGACAAACAAGCGGCCAACCTTACAGCCACCGGCTCTATGGTGCAACGAACGGCGTACGTTGAGCGGGTGATGGGCCCAAGACTGTCTCTGCCAGCTTGTCGACGGGCAGACAATGGCGCAATGTGGATGCTTGAAAACCTTCTCGAGCTTCCTGGAACGGCGGAGGAATCGTCCTTTTTCGAGGAGGGGTGCATGGCGGAACGGCTCACACTGCTACCTCACCAACTTGCGCAGGCCAGCTTGTCAACGGCAGCAGGGGGGTTCGGAATGTCGTCGGCAGAAGCGAGAAGGATGTCCGCATCGGTAGGGAGCCTGGTGGCAACGCTACTCGCAGTCCTGGCGGACCTCTCGGGCAGTCTGGGGGAAAAGGTGCGGAGGAATCTTCCAGGGTCAGAACTGGTGGGCAGTATATGGGAGGGAGTACGAAGCCTCCGAGACGAGGGCGGAGTCACCGAAGAGGAGATGGGTGAAGTAGTGCCGCGGGGCTGGAGGGATAGGGCATTCCGCCCTGAGGAGGTCAGCGCATCCGGAAATTCGGATAGAGAGGTGTTGGCAGCACACGACGCTGAGACCACCAACTCGCACAGAGCGCAGACTAAACTCGTAAAACAGGTCAACCGGGTGCGGTACGACAGGTACGTCACATCTCTGGACGGACTCCCCACCCTCGCCCGCCCGCCGGAGGAGGATGGCCCTTTCGGGGAGAGGGAGACCCGCGAATGGGCAAAAGCTAGGCAGCGGAGCCAGTCAGGACAAGGAGCTGCCGCGTGGTTGCGAGCGAGGCCGGTGGACGCTCAACGTGCCATACCAGCCCAGGAGTTCCTGTACGCAGGTCGGCGACATCTGGGGATCGAAGAGCACTTGGCGGCGACGTGCCCTGCATGTGGTACAGTAGAGGCCAACACGCGACATGCACGTTTGTGCCACCGCGCGGGCGCGCAGGTAAATCAACATCAGCCGTTGGTCCACGCGATCTCCCGCTTTCTGAAGCGGACGTCCGTCCGCCACCAAGTGGAAAGCGGTGCGCCTTTTAACGCAGACAGGAACCTACGCATGGGCATCGTAATCGAGAGGGGAGGCCTCCGAGACGCATCGGCAGCGGATTTCCGTTGCAAATCCTTACTACTCGACGTCACGTACGCGGACCCCCAAGCGGGGGTTCACCTGCGTGCTGGAAGTGCTGACCAAGATGGATCAGCTGCTTCAACTTCTGAGGCGCGAAAGCGCAATCACTACGCTCGCGTTGGACATGTGTCCTTCGACGAGCGCAGCCATAAACTTGCCACCCTTGCGGTGGAAAGCTTTGGGCGCCTCGGAAAAGAAGGCAGCGAATTCATCGACCAGCTAGCGACAAGCGTGGTCGGAGGAAGGGATGGGGGGGCCATGGCCAAGAAAGGAATCTGCAAGGAACGCCTTCTTCAGATAATCTCAGTGACCTCACAGGTGGCGATCTCACGCCGAGTTCACCGGTATAAGCTCGCCTTACGGGATCGTCAAGCGAGGAGAGGAAGGAGGGAAGAGGAGGGAGGGCTGATGCCGATGACGTGGGGTTGGCACATAGATGCTGAGTAGGGGATTAACATACGCAATTGAACGGAAGAAGGATAGTAAATGCTTGACTTTTCCTGCAGTGGGGGTGGAAATGAGTGGGAGGATTTATTGCTTTGGGATTTTGTCGGACGGTCGTCACGAAACATGTTCAGGTATGAGGTGTGTCGATCATTGGATGAAGAAGGGGAACATAGATATATAGCAGGTATAATATTTGGGTAAACGGTGGTAGTGCGTATTTTATTGAGTACACGGAGGGGAGGAGAATTGGTTGGATGAGATTGGTGGTATTCGACGAATTGGGTTAGCTTTTTCATTCTGAATGAATAATGCCCTGCACATTGTCGGAAGGCAAATAATATAATAATAACAAAACGGGTCAAGCGGGAACCCAAAAAAAAAAAGTCGATGAGGTAAAATTATGACCGTTTGAGTGAAATGCTCACCTAAAAATCAACCGAAATATACGTTAAAAAACTCTCTTTTTTTTTGGTTCCAGCTTGAACGCCTACGAGACAAACACGCTGCGAATCACGTGTCAAAATTTCAGGTCCAAAATCGTAAAACTGCGTTGCGAAAACAGTTTTTGTGTATTTCATCGTAGTATCTTAAATTTGTATGAGGATCGTATGTACCAGTACTCGACCAGTACGCAATATCTCTTGATCGAGCGCGAATGAAGCGGTGGCGATGGTATCGATCGTTTCCCCTTGCCCTAAGCAACGCTCTCGTCAGGTATCACAAACGTCCGCTTATTAAAGTATTTTTCGTACTTTCGTATATACTTTAGTATCGATATATGTTCGCACGTGATGGCATGGAATCGATACGCGATTTCTCGACGAGAATAACTCGAATTCTAAAACTCCCAACATGAACAAACGCGCTACACACCCAGGAACATCGTTGCCAAATATGAGGTCCTAATACTGCCAAACGATTGCGCAAACCCTGCTTAAGTGAATTATAGTTTACAGCCTGACCAGCTCGGTACAAAACATTATTTTTTTTGGATGCTGTCTATTGATTGGATTTTCCCAATCAAATTATTTCGATTGAAGTATACTAATTGGAATTGTCCGGGCAACTGAGTTTGGGTGCTGTCTACTACTAATTGGAATTGTGCCTACAATTTATTTCGGGTGCTGTCTATTAATTGGAATTGCCGAGACAATTGATTAAGAAGGATGTCAATTAAACGCAATTGTCCAACTAAATGATTTCGAGTGATGTCTATGAATTGGAATTGCCCAGTCAAATTATTTCGAGTGAGAGCTATTAGTCGGAAATGTCCAGCCAATTTGTTTCGAGTGCTGTCTATCCATTGAAATTGTCCAACCAAATGATTTCGAGTACGGCCTATTAATTGGAATTGGCGAGGTAATTTTTTTTTGATCGAACACTAACAATTGGAAGATCAGGACAAACCTTGAACCAACCAAAAAAATAATTTGGAAGGTCAGGACAGAAACCCATTGACCAAACCACCCCTATTAATAGGCAAGACCTGAAACTAATTGTTGAAACAATTTCAATTGGAAGGTCAGGGCAGAGACCTGTTGATCCAACCATTCCTATTAATAGACAGGAACAGAAATAATTTTTTGAAATAATTACAATTGGAAGGTCAGGGCAGAAACTGTTTGGTTGAACCATTCCAATTAGTAGACAAGACCAGAAAATAGTTGCTGGAACAATACCTATTGGAAGGGCAGGACACAAACCTATTGGCCGAACCATTCCTATTAATAGATGCACCACGGACCCAATATCTCGACCAATTCCATTTAAATGGACTTCCGGAAGATCTACTGTAAAAGCAATAGTCCATTGTGGGTAGGTCGCATATCCTATTGAAGAAGTAATAGAGTATTGGAGTCTCCGGAGAGAAAAACTTGCAGGAGACAATTTCAGTAAATTAACAGAGCTCTAAAACAATTGCCTAAGCAATTCCAATCAGTAGGTGGACTACAATATGTTGTTGTCTTTGCAATTCCAATTGCAATAATATGTTAGGAATCAATTGTCCGCTTCATTTCAATTAATAGACTTTTCGGTGGGTCTATTGCAGGCGCAATAGTATATTGCGATGTCTATTGTCCAAGGCCTCAAGCAGAAATGGAATGTAACCCGCCGCCACTTGTTTGGTGCAATTTACAAGGCATCCTCCGAAATAAGTCGTCTGGTCAATTCCAATTAATAGACTGCCTCATGAATCAAATGGCCCAGCAATTCCAATCTCTAGACAACTTCATGCATCCATTGATGTGTCAAATTCCAATTGCAGCGTCCGGAATCAGTTGATCGGCAACGTAATATTGTCTATTAAGTGGAAGTGTCTGATTGTCTGAACAATTTATTTCGAAGCCTGTCAAATAAAAGAAACTGCCAGGACACTTCTGTAGAAAAATGCCTATGGATTAAATGGAATTGCCAGCGCAATTAATTTAGAAGGGTGTCAATTAAATGGAATTTCCAGCACATTTGGTTTGGAAATATGCCTATTGGATGGAATTGCCAGGACAATTGATTTAGAAGGATTCCAACTAAATGGAATCGCCAGCACAATTGGTTTAGAAGGATGCCAATTAAATGGAATTGCCAGGACAATTGGTTTAGAAGGATGTCAATTAGATGTAATTGCCCGCGCAATTGATCTAGAACGATGTCAATTAAATGGAATTGCCAGCACAGTTGATTGATAAGGGTGTGTGAGGGTATTACCTGCTGAGCTATAGGGGTAAAAGATCGATCGATTACCCAGCCCAGGGTAATCCTTATAACACTCTCCCCCCCTCTGAACGGCGGGATATTTGGGACGTCGGTACCGTATACGGCCGTACGTTGACCTACCCGCTTCGTTTCAATACCTGGGGAACCAGGGAGACGTGTTGTTTGGGGACGCACGCGCAAGCGTTTCTGAAAAAAGAAACGTTCGAAGTGAGATTCGAACCCGTGTCCTCGACGACGTCAAATGTGAGGGTATTACCTGCTGAGCTATAGGGGTAAAAGATCGATCGATTACCCAGCCCAGGGTAATCCTTATAACAGGTGTCATTTAAATGGAATTGCCAGCACATTTAGTTGATTTACAAGTATATCAATTAAATGAAATTGCCGGGGCAATTCTCACCGACAATAAGCTGCAATACCGTATATGACAGTGTATACCACACCCCGTCTTGTATACCACACCCCCACGGTACCACTCGGTCGTCATTATTCTAAAATCCCCAACGACCACCCGAGTTATCACCCAGGGTGCTGTGTATACCACACCCCCTGAGGTAATGCCTCAAAATCATTATGACACCCCCAAGTTATCACCGCGGGTGAAAGCATGCCGATCAACAAAACGAGTACCGGTACCGGAACAGCACAGCAGCAGCAGCACACCAGGTGGGCAAGAGTACCATAGCTTACCGTATGGAGACCAGCAGTATGGAGGTGGAGGAGGTACAGAGCCGTAGTGCAAGCATGGTCCATCGCAACCGGCAAAACGCTCAGACAACTAACTGCTGCTGCGGTTCCAGACTCGATCGCGTCATTGTTTGGCCGTTTGCCTAGAACATGGCAGCAAGACTCGCTTGAAACCACTGTTAACACCCCCCATGTTATCACACCCCTACGGCATACCACTCGGGGTGGCGAATAATCTAAGATCCCAAACGACCACCCACTTTATCAACGGGGGTACGGTGTATACAACACCCCAACGGTATACCACCCCGGGTGATAAAATTCCAAAACCTAAAATATTATCACCGGGGGTGTGGTATACACTGTCATATACGGTAGGCTATTACCGTTACAATATAATGGGATAGTACATTGCAACAGACTACGGGGTCAACAATGGAGTATCGTAGACAACTATGAATGTCAATTGCTTCGACCATTGACGTAGCTGGTTGTATATTAATAGAAATTGGATGGACAATAGGGCCTGGTGAGTTTCTACTAATAGAAATTGTCTGTACGAGAGAGCTCGATGCGTTTCAACTAATTGGAATTGAGGACCACAATAGACAGATAATTACAGTAGTAAACCATTAATAGACAATTAGACTGTTGTCTATTGTCCAGGGTGTGATATCTATACCGAATTTGCTCCTACTATATACTGCACTACAGTATGTGTATTGTACTTTCAGCATAACGGCATGGAAACACTCGCCATTGATGTTTCTCCGCATCGCGATCACACCCATTAAAGGCATGTGGTCCAAACGACTATAATATCAAAAATGTGACCGCGGGCCTCCGGTAGGAGGGCGGTCAGCTGGTTGACAGATACGGTCGGCTGGTTGACAGTCCCGGCATCTTGTGTGGCCGTATGCCTACATTTCAGTTGTCAAAAAGTGACCCCTCGAGCAATTTATAGGTACACTTGAAGACAAAAATAGGTGACACGTAAATTGGGTAGCCGAGAATAGGTGTACCTACGTACGCACTTTGAGCCATTTGTAGGTACAATGAAGCGCAGGCCCAATATCAGGCGGGCCAAGAAGCCTTTTCCGGGGTGCAATACGCAGTGTACCTATAAATGGCTGAAAGTGCGTAGGTATACCTATTTTTGGCTATAAGGCCCTAATATATATGCGCACGGCGCCCCTGCGGCGGTATGCATAATATATACCAGGTACGTACCTGGTACGAGCTCGTGAACATTCTCCAACAAAATTCACGACCACACCCACCCTCGTTTGCGTCCTTCTGTGATCACGTCCTGCTTTCACCCCTGAGTTTTCCCTCCGAACGGAACCGGAAGTAAGCCGCAGGGGGGAGAGACCAGGATGGCGGGAAGAAACCATGGCAGCCTTACGGTTGGAGCAGCAACTGCGCTGGGGATCACGGCCGCCGCCGTCGGGGCAGGTATGAACCACGACAAACATCATCCTCGCACTCGAAGGTTGTGCTGTCTCTCTCTATATACTACATATATGTTGCGTGGATTATGTATGTATCACGTCAGGCACACCGCACCTTGGTGCTGGCATGTACTACACGTGCATTCGTACGAGTATTGACCTGTCTTGTCATACATACGGGCTCGCAATGAGAGCCAGAAAAGGTACAGCAGTATATATAATCTCATCTGCTGATTGATATGGGAATTAACGTACCACGTAACAGCAGTTAGTTTATAGTTATTACTATTATTCAATACGAAGTACAAAACAGCAGTACACCTAATAAGAAACAGGAAATTTGGTCCAGGCTGGATTTCTTATTTGAGAGAGGGTGCTTTGTACACTAATTTCAAGATATTGACTCCCGAATTTATTATTTTCCTCCAAATATCAGCCTGGCTTTCTTATTAGCCTGTTTGGTATTACGACCGAGGTGTCCTGTACTGCTGTATACCAGGAAGAAGAGCTGAAAGGAGAGTAAAATATGGAGTACCGGTTTCGGTCAGTCTGGTGGTAAATGTAAGTATAAGAGATCTTTAGATGAGCATAAAATAATCAAATAAATGAAGGCCGAGGTGATTGAGACCCTGCTGTACGGATGTATGACGTGGATCCTCGGTTCACAACTTTTCTTCAGACTCCGCTCGGCACACCACCAAATCCTCCTGCGTGTCATTGGCTTCCAGCGTCGGCAGCGTGGCGACTATAGGACCCTCTCGTACGCAAAGGCTCTCAAGCAGACACGATGCGAGAGCATCGAAACGACAATCCGTAAACGGCGTCTGTTCTTTGCGGGAGCCGTGGCACGGCAACCCAAGGGGCGACTACCCAGTCGGATTATGTTCGGGACCATGACGGGTGGGGAGGGACGCAGACCGGGCGGACAACCAAAGTCCTGGCAGAAATGCCTTGCTGAAGACCTCAAGGTGTTTCAAGCCTCCAAGGGGTCCACGGCACAGGTCCCGTTGGTGTTTGGAGTAGAGACCGCAGTATGGACCATTGCAGCAACTAAAGTGGGCAAGTGGCACAGGGGGGTCCTCGAAGCGGCTGAACAGTTCATGATCCGGTGGCACAAGGTAGAGGCGGAACTGAGTAGACAGCGCCACGCATCCGTTGCGGGGGGTGCAAAAGGGAATGGGAAGGGGGGGGGCAACAGTCGTACGGAAACCGCGGCTGATGAGAGCAGGAGGGAAACAGCCGACAGGGTAGCAAGGTACCAGGCTGACTAGTAAGTCCCACCTAGACTACCCGTGCCGCGCACCTCTGTAGCCGCTTCGAACGCGGCACTGTTTCTGGTGGTCTTTCTTTCCCTTTGTTTGTTTGTTTGTTTGATTTTTTTCTTATTTTTCTTTTTTTCATTTTTCTTTTTGCTTGTTGTATTGCCTGTTGTTGCTTCTCAAGGGGGGCACGACAGCGATGCTACAACCCCTCGCATCATTTGCTTCGTTTACTTTGTTTCACTTATTTATGTTACCGTGATCGCTTTTGCCTTTGTTTCTCCGCCGTCCGTATTTGTCCTAGGACTTTCTTTGGTGGCTTAGCTACGTACGTATTCATTTTGGTTTTGTCATTCCCCGTTCTCTTTCCGGGACTCTCGTGTGTTACACGAGAACGAAACGGAATTGAGTTGGAAGTGCCACGTACCCGTTGTATGGGTGGCGCCCAAGGGAAGGGAGACGGAGGGTGGGGGGGGTCATAGGGAAACCAGGACGGACGAAAGCAGGAAAGAGACGGCAAACAGAGTAGGTGCCAGACCGACTAGCTGGTAGAACCTGCCTGTACTATGGGCACAAACCTGCCTCGGCTGGCCTTCGGTGTGCTCCGGCTGGCTGTCCTATCCTGTCGTTCTCAGTCTTGCTCTGTTGGCGCTGTTTCGGTCCATTTTATTTTCTTTCATTTCATTTGGTTTTTTATTGGAGGTCGCATCTCCTCTGGGAGAAGCACGACACTTTCTTTCTTTTTTTGTCATGCTTTTTATTTGGTTGCTTGATTATTGATTTGCTTCAGTATATTTACTTTTTATTATTTTTTCTTTTCGCTTTTTTCTTTTTTCTCTTTTTTTCTCTTGCATGCACCTGGATTGCTAGCAGGGTAGGTCTTGCCTGTCGTATATGGCGTTGCATTGTCTGCTCTGCTTACTGCACTGAGTGTAGTATCTCTGTGTCGTAGTTTTGTGACCACAGAACTGGTACCTTTTTAGGATGAAGAATCGGCACGGACACTGGGTGTGCTGGATGTCGACGGGTAGAAAGGAAGGTTTAATGTGAAGAACACACACACACACACACACACTGGTACCTTTTTAGGATGAAGAATCGGCACGGACACTGGGTGTGCTGGATGTCGACGGGTAGAAAGGAAGAACACACACACGCCGTATTTTTATTTTGTATTTTCACTTTACGACCATCATACTGGTACTCGTATTATATAGAATATACGACAGAAAGCAGTACGTAGTAGCAGTGGGAAAACGAGCACTTGAGATTCGGCAGCCATTTTATACTGAAACTAGTGTGGAATATTTCCCTAAATAAGATCAGCTTTCAGTGGGTCGTCAGCAGCGTCAGTATATATACGAATACGAGTACGTACTCGTATAAATAAATACCTACCGGTACTACGTACCAGGTATAGACATACATAGCTTTATCTTCTTTGGTTCGGAAGCTTTCCTCGGCATATCTTGGCACCTCACAGCCACTCTCAGCCTCTAATTGCCGAAGCAGAAGTAACTTGCTTCCCGAAGTTCTTTCTTTGCTTTCTTTTTTCTTCGCATGTTCGCGATTAATTACTTGCTTTGCATCCAGCTTTTTTTCATGTTTTTGTGCTCGTGCTTGAACACGGCAACGGGGAGGAGCGCGGCCCTATCGCGGGTATGGGCGGGCGCTGCCTAGTAGAGGGAGGGTCGGCAGGAGCGCGGTCGCCGTTTTCGTGGCTAGGCTTCGCGTGTCCATCGAGAGGTGGTCGCGAGGGGGCAGGGAGCTTACGAGGCTGAAAGAACCTCAGACGTTCGAAGTTTTTTTCGCGTGATTTCTTCATGCTCCAGGCATGCTCCCATAAAAATACTGCTGTACGTTTGTTTTTCGTTCATGTTTGTGTATACTGCAGTAGTACAATACAGCAGTGAGTGGTAGGCGGGTACTATACGTTCGGTTGTACGTATGTACAGCAGTAGGTGTTGCAGCGCAGCGCTGTTGGGTGCCGTGCGGTTCCGTGGCCTACTGCCGTGCGGACAGTGCTGTACCGTGATGTGCCTTCTCTTCTTCAGTAAATCTTACAGCAGTAGTAGTACGAGTGTCGTTTCTTCCATAATGTGACATGTTCATATCGTGCATGAGTGAGTACGTTTTACGATACAGCGGTAGGCGGGTGCTATAACGTTCAGTTAGTTGCGTACAGCAGTAAAAAATAGTTGGCTGCATTGAACCAAGAATTTCTCTTGGCATTTTTAAGTCGGTCCTTGCACCACATCGTGGACATCTTTTGCCCCTTTCCTTTCGCGAGCGTAGCGGGTGGAGTGGAGTTTTTTGCTTTCTTCGCGATCTTTTTTCGTATTCCCATTTTCGTTTCTGTCCTGTATTTGCCGTCATACATATATAGGAGCTCTTGGCATTATCAAGTCGCCAGTTGCAGCCAGAATAATATTTGTTTCTGTTTTACGCTTTTCACATTCGGTTCCATTCTTCCTTCCGCGAGAGGAGCGGGCGGCGTTAGCCGCCCGCGCAGCGGAGCCCTTGTATGTATGTATATACCCGGCCAATTCTAAAACCTTGTTGTGACACCTCAAAACTGAAAAATAATATCACACTAATTCCAAGTAGTTTGTCCCCAGATACGTGGGCCCTTATAGGACTGGAGTCCCGTTTTGGGGAAAATTACTTAGAATTAGAGTGGTTTGTCCCCAAAACGGGACTGCAGTTCTGAAAGGGTTGAGCAAAGCCTACGAGTATCATATCACATACCCCAGGTAGGATTTACCGGTAGGACGGCGCTCGCCGATGAGCACGATTTCTTGATTTTTATGTATATAGGTTAAAAGCCAAAAGTAGGTATACCTAGGACTTTTGAGCCATTTATAGGTACACTAAATACTGCACTCGGGAAAAGACTTCCTGGTCCCCCCTCTGATTGGCCAGGGCCCGATCGTACCTATTGTCGGCCGACAAGCTCCAGGCACACCTCTCTGTGGCGACTCAAGTTGGGCTTCACCTATTCTTGGCTTCAATTGTACCTATAAAAGGTTTAGCCTGTACCTACAACAGGCCTCTTGCCTAAAAAAGAAAGCTCCTCCTACTAGTAACCAACAGCACATAATTTCTCACTGGGTTCTTACTGAGAGTACGTACGGTACTCTGTGTTAATATACACCTTCCCCCTCTACAGGCGATTTTGCAACATTTTCGTGTTTTTTGTTGACAGCTCGGGTCACCTGGTCCGGACGGCCCTGTGGTAACATTTCAGTTATGCACAAAAGGCGTTCAAATACGCCATGTTTTTTTTTTTTTTTGTTCCTTCCCATTTATTATCTTTGCCCTTCCTTTCTCTCTCCTTCCTAGTCGTAGCTCAGATCCGGGGTCACAAACTAGGCTCCTCTCCCTCCCCCCCCACTCCGGTTCTTGCCTTACATTTTTATCGCGAGAAGATTTCAGCACTTTCTCCCCTCGTCGACTTGCGTCGGATTCCGCCTACCCATGCCACGAAGGCGCTCTCAGCAATTGGTTCCTTTTTATTGTTTCAAATAAAGACAAAATCTCTCACCACGGTGGGATTCGATCTTGGGTACCTATGATAGTAGTCTTTGAAGCTGACCACTACTCTACGGGGGCGACCGGCTTTGTATGGGTACAATCGAAGCCCAAAATAAGTGGAGTCCATCTTGAGTTGCCACAGAGAGGTGTACCAGGAGCTTTTCAGCCAACAGTGGGTATGGTCGGCGCTGGCCAATCAGAGGAAGGGCCAGGAAATATGTTCCCGAGTGCAATATTTAGTGCACCTATAAATGGCTCAAAGGACCTACCAGGTACGAGGGTATATATATACCTGCTTTGGGTTTTTTCCCTTATAAATTATAAATTTAGTGGCCGAGTTTTTATGCGGGACTGTATTTTTGAGATTGCCAGCGGAGATTTTTTGGGTTGTGTTCACTTTTCGCCCGGTAGGATATTTTCGGGGAGTTTCCGGGAAATTTACAGTGTGAGGAGGTAACTCGTGGTCCGCAGGTTCGGAATAACACAAAAAAAAAACGGCGCAGCCAGCCGCGTTTCTCGCCCGTTTTTGGACCGTTTTGGGTTCGGTTTAGGGTCAGGTTTATGGTTGGGGGTTGGGTTGGGTCTATGCCCGTACCTTGACCCCACCAGGAAGTGCTTCCTAGCCCTCAAACAACGAAGAACCCGACGCCTAGAAGATTTTACCGGACTATCAGTTAACAGTTCTCGATTTTTGCTTTCAAGTTATAGGTTTTAAAACAGCGCACCGAGAAGTGGACCTCATATCAAGCTACTAATAGGTCATTTTCGGCTCAAAACGTACTACAAAATCGACTTTCAAACGGCTGAGCGACAAGCTTATTGGCCATCCTATATATACCTGGTATGTAATAATACGTAGACAACTGAAAAACGATCTGGGTCGTGTCTTTTATGATATGATAACGCCTAAAATATTTTGCTCTTTTTTCGTTTTACTCTTTCTCGTGTGCCGACCGACTTGCGCCCTTTCAACGAAGCGATGGTCGTTCGCCATCACCGCGGCAATGCCGGGGAGGGGGAGGAGGAGCGCGGGTCGTTGGACTGGCTGGTGCAGGCTGGCGTGGAGCGAATGTCCCAGGACAAGGCTGCAATGTTTGAGCTGATCGACCTTGACCGGAGTAACCTTTTCTCTGTGGGGGGGGCAGGTAAGCTGCAATATTATTGATGTGCTTATATTTTTTGTGTATCCGCAACTTTAAATTCAAGTACTGTACGTAGCCTGTCCCCCGAAACCTGGGTTAGTGCTAAGGCCTCGGCCCGTTGGGCTACTAGTAAAAGGTTAACCAATCGCCTACCAAAACTAAGCCCTATGCCTTATATAACACGCTTCCTACCCTGGAACGGACCGGATATATACCGACCGACGCGTGTCACCAACACGCGGTCTCAATTTCTGGGGGATCCATAATTATTTATCAAATTCTTGAAAGAAGGAAATTCACTATTTACAAAGTGCTTTTCACGGTGGACGGAAACCCATTGTGATTTCACGCGCAGGTTCGAGTCCCGCCGACGACGCCATTTGTTAAGGTCTTAGTCTGTTGGGCTACTTTTTAAAGGGTTAACCAATCGCCTACCCAAACTACAGTAAGCCGTGCAACGTTAGCACCTACTGAAGTAGTACATATTATTTGGAAATTAACGAAAAGACAACTCAGCTGCTGTGAGATAGAAATACAATTTCCTCAAAACGCATCTGTGCAAGCTTGGTGTGATAATTCGATCGATATGATGTGTATGATGTGAATGTGGATGACATGATGCCGGGTGGCATTTAGTTAGTTTCCGGCTGTAAGCAAGCGGTTTAGTTTGTATTTGGGGGGGGGTTGAGATCTGGCTCTAGCGGCAAGCGGAGAGAATGAGGCAGCCAACAGGCCGCGTCGTATATAGATGTCAGCGGTCAACGAAAGCACGTGAAAAGGAACGGTTATGTTGACAGCACGACGGGGCTGTGAGATCGATCTCGCAGGCCTTACGTACAGAAAAAAAAAAGACAGGGATGTTCACGGGTAAGGTCAAACCTCACGGGTCAGGTCGGGTCGGGTCGGCTCGGCTCGGGTAAAGGTAACCCGACCCAACCTGTGAGATTTTGAATACCTCCTGATTCACGACCCGACCCGACCAGACCCGTGATATATCGAAAACTTCCTTACTCGTGAAGAGCCCTGGAAAAAACGTGATTTTTACAAAGATTGGGCGTTAAACAGAAAACGGTATACCGGTTGTGTTTTCGCAAGTTGCCCATATAGGGGAAACCCGCCACACAAAACACCACATATCGGCAGCGCCCATTGGCTTAAGTGCCGCTTTACCGTGATCTGCCCACAGACTTTCGTTGCTGTCACATCAACCGATCACTACAATGCAGTCCATAGTCACAAGAGGCAGACTCCAATGAGTCTGGAGTGGAAGAGAGTACCCCTAAAAAAACAAATGAGACTAAATATCAGAAGGAGACAAAGGCAAGAGCCTCAGCACTAAAGTCGATTCCTATCATTAATAGTACTACGGTAGAAGCATGTATTTTCTGACTGTTTTTCAGCCGAGCGATTGCAAGAAACGCTCATACCGTGTACATACATACTTCGTATGACGTCTCATATATGTATATGACGTCACACTAGTACGTAATGTGTAATGACGTTGCGTGTTCTGCGCCGACCTTTACCGCCGTATGATATGAGGAAAGAGACAAATAGTAAAAATTCCTCACTGTGCCGCACCATCACGCCCGCTCTCGGGAATCTCTGACGGAGCGCGGGCCCTCTGCGTCCGAAGCGCCGTCGACATTTTGTTCACGCCCCCCCCCCCCCCCCCACCCCGTCGCTCCCTCTCAAACCGTTATTCTCGCTGCTCGCGTTCGCCTTATCCGCGCCACACCGCACCGCACTGCGCTGCACTGCACTGCACTGCGCCGTACCGGTTCAAAGCAGGTGCTCTCCGCTGCTCCGACACCGGGCGCGATACGCCGGTCGAGAAGCTGGTCGACGTACCCGGGCTGCTCCTGTACGCGATTGAGATCCTTGAAGGGGAAGTGCTCATGGTCTTCTTGCAGGTGACGCGGCATACGAAAACTTCGTCTTTAGGCTGTGCCTACATTGCTGATATCCAGCACTACGACGGTACTAATACGCTTGTGTTAGTACTTCATACCTGGTAGCTGGTAGGAAGTAGTGACAGTTATCGGTCCCTCCTACTATACGGCGATGCTGGCGGTTGCGAAGAAGACCCACAAGTTGTAGGTAGGAGATCCGTCCACTCTCGGCTGATGCACTGTCGAGCTTTTTTCCGGCCTCTCTGGCCTCCGTGACCCAAGCAGTTCTGCCAGTGATGCATGTCTGCGACACAGCAGTAGAACCGCTGGTGATTTGATTGGTTCACTCTAACGCCCCCCCTCCCCCCCTCCTGCGTGGTCAATGGTCAAATTACTAAGGCAAACATCACTTGAGTACGCCCCCTTCCCGCCTCTCCTCCCCGGGTCAGGTTTGTTTGTGGCGGTCAACCCGCCGTGTAGTACCGTCGTAGTCCGAACTGCTGCTAGTTGCTACTACCACTACTACTACTACTACTACGAAGTACTATTACTACTACTACATATGTCGATTATGTTTAGTTTTACGTTGCGCGATTCCACTCGGAAATTTTGGCCGCCCACGTCAGGTTCCATCCGTGCCCGAGGCCTTCGCCACGCCCTTCCTCGACCGAGGGGTGCGCGCCCTCGCGGAGACCGGAAGCACGGTGTACGTCGCCCGCCTGGAGGCGGTGGAGAGGATACCCGGCTTCGTCCCAACCAACAAACTATCTCCGGACAAACAGGCGCGCATCTTGATCGTTTGGAACACCGGCCGCTGCGGGTCGACTCTGATGCACAAGTGAGCCCGCGGCACAATCAAGCGCCGCTGCCAATATTATTGTTTTTTAGTTTCCCCTTTGTTGCTATTCTGTGTTGTTGGTGTTGATTGGTTGTTGTCGTTGTTGCTGTTGTTGTTGTTGCTACTGTTGCTGTTTCCGTGGCTGTAACTCGATGTTTTGTGTTTTTTTTCTGGGTTTCAACCCGCCCGGTGAAGCTTTTGCCTACGGCCGATAACGGACTGCAAGCATTCCGATCTGTCGCCTACTTCAGACGCGGGCGTCGCCGGTGCCTCTCGCGTTTGTTTTAGGACAGAGATACCCTAACCGCGCAGTTTTTTCTCGAGTCGACGCCTACTACGATAGGGGTGGGCGCTATTCAGCCAAAAACATGTATGATTGACTTTTATTAGTAGTATACTCCTCAGCTGAGGAATTACCCGGTAATTACCCGGTAATTACCCGGTAATTCACCAGTAATTAACCATTATCACTGGAATTTCAGTTGTACTTTACGTACTGTTTATATTGTATACCTACTGCTGTAGGCCATGGGATTGTTCGTCGGGCTTCGCTTTCTTTTTTTCTCCATATTTCAGGGTTTGGATGGGGGTATAGAGCCCCTACACTATGATCAAGGGATTATCATCACCTCGGAAAAAGTTAGGTGCGCCCCCTATATATCGTGGCATACATCGCCCCTGTGTTCCTGCCCAGCCGTGAGGCCCGCTCTTCACCAATAGCATCAGGAGACAGAATCTCGCTTTTTGAGTCTCAGGTACTGGTGCGGTACGAGGTTTCGGTTCGAGTAACGCTGGCAGGTATGGGGATCGCCGCAGGGGAACAACGCCTCTTCCCGATCGAGAACCTTGCGCCACAAGACGGAGCACCGCATCGGAAGTGGGGAAGGGCTTGTGTTGCCCCCTCTCCACGCGAGACTGCAGGACGGTTTTGCTCTCAATCCCACATCGCGGTCATAAACCACAACGCCATACGACGCGCCGCAACTGTTCGAGGGAAACAGTTTGGCGTGGCTCGGTGCTCACCTCGAGTTCGAATGTTCCTCCCTTGGTATACGTGCCCTCCCGGCTTGATGCGATCGCTCCAAATGCAAACCTTGTGACGTCATGACGCCGCGGTGCCCTTGGATCAGGATGCTCCGAAAGCTGGGCGTGGTTTCCTTCTCAGAGCCGTTCTGGCTGGACAACATAGCTACCCTTCCATCGCATGGAATGGACCACGACATGATCGGGAGGGTGAGTGACAATCGGCGACGGCCGCTTCTCTCTTTGCCGGGAATGTTCGACGACGGTACCGGGCTTATGGCCGTGCTGATGTTATGGCCGTACTGATGTGCCTATGCCGATGATCTTCCTGTAGTCATGGCTGTAACTCTCTTTGCTTGTCTGGGCCAGAGTAGCTTCGGATTATTTGCGTCCGTCCGTATAAGAAGTAACGCCGCAGGAGACGACAGCGATAAGAAGGCGTCAAAATGTTCGGCTACAGCGGGGACGGCTGGCTTACTCTCCTTCCGCCCCCGCCCCCCCCCTGTTCCTCGTGCTGTTGCTTTTATACAAGCATGACTCAAATATGTCGCTCATAGTGCCTGCCACCTACCAACCCGACCAACCGCGATACGCGCTTGAACTCTGGCACGCGCGGCGCATACCCTTTCAAGGTTTTCGGAGTGTGCGCGGCTATGGATATATCCCTCGCCCGGAGGTCTCTACCCGTACATGTACCAACGCTTGGCGCTCCCTCGACCCTGGGATCTGGCCACATATCCTTCAACCCCAAGAGCAGCGGCTTCACGGTGATGGAGCCGATCATGAAGGCGCTGCCGAATGCGAGGCACATGATGATGTACCGCGATGTCCGAAAGGTGACCAGCGCGCCATCACGCATACATATACATTCACTGGACGCGATATTGCTCGTTTTGTGGAGCACCTGCGGTACCTCTGTCTGTGCGGAGTAAAGGACAGCGGTAGTGGATTTGTTCTTCTGTTCAATGCGTGCCCCGTGGCTTCGCGCACGCCTGCATTTCCCGTGTTGTTTGCGTGTATATTATACACGGTGTGAGTTCGTCGTGTTTCCGTGATGTTTTGTCGCGCCGCCGTGGGACTACTTCGCCTATACAGCTGGTCCGCTTCTATTGCCTACAAAACGGGGAATGCCCTTTTTACTCCGCGTCTCATCCACTACGCTGTCACTCCCCCCCCCACGCGCTTGGTGCAAGCAATGACTTTCTGGTTGGTGAAAACTCAACATGCTCCGTCCCGGCATTGTAGGGATGCGAGGGTCGATGGTCATACGACTACAGCCGTGCACGACATGAGTACCCCCCCTCCCCCGTGGCCATTCTTGCTGACAGATGGCGACGTACTTGTTCGACGAACGGAATCGCAGATGTTGTGTACTCAACACCCTTGCTATGTACCACACCTGGATGCGAGTGTGCTCGCCGCCGCCAACGAACGCGTAGAATATGACCAGAATGGCCCGTCGCTTCGTCGGATCGGCGGCCAGAGCCGGGGCGAGCCTAGGCAGCGAGAAGTCGCAGAACAGGTGGAACGCCGTCGAGGGCTCCCTGCCCGAGCACTGCGCTCCAATGGCCCTGGGGGGGGGGGGGGGG
>MEHQ01002870.1:434248-453871 GCA_008828725.1 Saccharina japonica | reverse complement strand
GGCCCCCCCCCCCCCCCCCGCTCTTCACTATTAATATATTATTAATGTATAGGTTGGATTGGCGTCGTTTGGCAACGATGCTGTAAAACACGCCTCTCACTGCGTGAGCTACGATAGACAACCAGGGTACCGTTTTTTGTTTTAGCAGTCACTAAGGCTAGCGGTCTTGTTAGATCATTTGTGCGGGGTTGAGTACCTCAACTCCGCACAAGGGGAATTATCGTATCGCGTAGTGCGTATGTGGTAAGGCACCCGCAAGGCAGATACATAGTAATACCCATTGCTGTCTCTGGAAGTGGCCACACCAGAAATTAAAACAATTCATTGGAGGCTGTCCTCCATATGCAAGTCCGCCTCACAGGCGGTTCTTAGCAGGATGCAGCTCACCCTCCATGCGACTCGCCCAAAACCCCACGCCGCTTCGCGCTTGGTGCAAGCAATGTCTGCCTGGTTGGCGAAAACCCAACGTGCTCCGTCCCAGCATTGTAGGGATGCGAGGGTCTATGGTCATACCACCCACCCACCCACCACCTCTGCCAGGTCATCGAGTCGTTCGGCAGCATTTTCCAAGAAGAGCCGTCCGCATTTGGCAAGGTGATGGAAGACTTCTGTAGTAGTGGGCTGTTCACGTGACAGTGTGTGCAGTGCCCCGATACTTTATGGGCTTGCATCCTACGGGGAGGGACTGGGGAATAGGGCCTGGGCTTATCAGCATTCGTTGGCAAATTACCTCTGATCCTGATCCGACTAGACTGCGGAGAATATCGTCCTACGGATGCCGTCGCAAGCCCCTTTGCTGCAATACGGTTCCGGTCACGCTCCCCGCCCCCACCATCAACCACCTCCACTATCACCTCCACCACCCCCTGTTTCCTGCACAGCATTGAAATATGCATCTGTTGTTGTCGGCAAGTCTACAGATACCCATCGTACCAGATTTGTGTATCTTGGGACTTGGTGGGTGTCATCAGTGTCGTAGCAGGCGAGCAATATGTGGCATCTCACATACATATCCACATTATCTGCCCCTTCGCCCTCACTTCCCCACTCCCCGCTCCCCCCCCCGCCCCTCGCCGTACTTCAGCTGTTTAACGGGTTGAACCCCTGGCGACGGCGAAAAATGATGACACCGCCGCCGAAGAAGGGTGTGGTAGGACCAATCTACAGCGAGGCTGTAGCACAGGTGAAGGTCACATGGCGCGTGTGCACGGGCGCTCTAGTATTGTTTTCTGGCGTGAGGATCAAGGGAAGATAGTTCGTTCCCGCCCCTCTGGACGCTTGCGCGAAGTTTGCGCCCTGTGTAGCGTGCGTGCGTGCGCTCGATGGCGTGTTATTCACGCCCACGGGGAGCGCGTGGGTACTATGATAGCGCGAAGGCGGGGTCGGAGCAGGAATGTACCATCGATTGAGAGCCGACGGGAGGCAGGAACGGGATCTCGATTCACTCACGCAAGAAAATCAGTGATCGCGTCTCATCGCGAGCGCGGCTTACTGTAAACTGCCGCGTTCATCGAGGCGTAATACAGCAGCTGCTCTACGCCAGCCGAAAACGAAGGCAGGCACCCTCTTCCGGAATTATCTCCAGGAATTTGTGTGACCTCTCATTGATCGCTCGGTCGCGCATGCAGTGCGCAGTAAATGCCGTATGCACCTTCAGCCGCAAAAGACAGAGGAGAGCGGTCACGGTGGCAGGTGGCAGGTCTCTGGTTGTATGTGCGTCGCCTGTGATTTCCTTCTCCCACACCTCGCCCCTGATTTTCTCTCCCTCCCTCTCTTTTTTTTTGTCTTCGACGCGCCACGAAGGCGTTGGCATCAGGGGATATCGTCCGCCCTACCAACCCCTTCGTCGAGCGGATGTCGCTGGGCTGGATGCAGTCGATATGCCTGTGGAAAGAGCTGGTCCAGACCGGGACTGTGAATAGTGGTGCCACCGCCAGCCTCAGGATGAACGACTTCACCAAAAAAGTGAGAACGGTTAGCACGCCCTCGGACGAGTGGTCAAACCAACGGCGCAATCGTCGCGCAAGGCCGCACCCCTCTTTTCTCTCGTCACTCCCGTCTATGTGTCTGCATTCGTGTTTGAGACTTATGTATACGACCGGCGCTATCGCCTGTGTTTTAAATCCCTGCATCACAGAAGAGGCGTTAAGATTGCGTCCGCACCGGCTGCGCTCGCTGAGCGACGCCTACTGTAGCACCGAGACAAATGAAAACGAGCAAGCAAGCGGAGCTTTTCCGGCGCGCGCGTTTGATGCTGCCCTCGCAAGCTCTGGAGTTCTTGAAGTAGCGCCAAGCTACTGTATATTGCACACCGAAACGTTTCACTTCACCGATCAATTATGCAAAACGCCTACCAGGGTTAGTAAATCAAGCTCTACTCGTGCTCGTCTCGCGGGCTTGTTGCGGCGAAACGTACAGGAGCCCAAGCTGATCGAGAGCATCATACGGTTTTTCTTCGGCGCCGATGTCGAGGTGGGCGAGGACGTGATCGCCACCTCCCTGGAAGCGTTCGACACGCACTCGCAGGCGAGTTTTTCCCGGCCTCTGCCGGCGCAGACACGCTCGGCTGCCCGCTTGCACTTTGTTAGCAACCACACTTTGACGAGCCAGAGCCCGCGCCTGCCATGATCAGGACTGTCAGCGCTTGGCCGCTTCGAAACCGTCGCCGAAACAGCACAAACGGCAACAAACGGCCGTATTGCTTTCGCCCAGACTCTAGACATCTGCCTAGGGGACACTCCCTTGTTTCCGGACGTGATCGCAAGCGCCCGCCCGCCCATCCAGACTTCGTGTACGCGTAGCGTCCCCTGTGTTAGGCGAGGAATACTTCGTCGGTCGGTCGGTCGGTCGGTCGGTCGGTCAATCGGTCATCATCTGGTAGGTAACGGGAACGATGGGCTAAAGCTTGGTTTTTACCAATCCGCCAAAGGATAATAACTCGAAAAATGAAAAAAAGTAACGAGGCATCAGTTCCAGCAACTTCTCGTATACACTGTGCTGTACATGGCTTTGAAATGTTTTTTGTCAGCGACACATGCTCTTCCACCTGACTTGATTGCTTTGCGTTTACTGCTTCTTTCTGCTGCTGCTGCTGCTGCTGCTGCTGCTGCTGGTGGTGCTGCTACTCCTGCTGTTGCTTTTCCAGGCGGGAGATTTGATGGCGAAGTCAAGCCATAACCCTCGCGTCGGCAAGGCGCGCTTTCTCTCCCCCGCCGACTTGCGCGAGATCGAGAGAGTCACGGCGGCTGTCCCCGCCATCGGCTCGCCGGAGTACATTATACCTGGCAGCCTAGGGGCGCCTGTGCCCGAATAATAAGCCGTACTGTGGAAGAACAGCAGCAGCAGTAGTAGTTGTTGTTGTGTTAACGGGTGGAATCTTCCTTTTTTTGTTTTGTTTTACGCCAGTCGGTATGTGGGTCGCTTACGCTGTCGGCGGCAACACGTGTACTTACTATACTATGAAGCTTGCGGTGGGTGATTGGTACAGCAGTAGGTAGGTGTAGATTTTGTTTTTATAGCATTTATCACAGAAGAAGCAGTCCACACACGCGCAAAACGTTTTCTACGAAGCGCAGGGGCGTTGCTTGCCGCGGGGGCTCGCACCCGAGCAGCAGCGCAACGAGGAGTGCTGAAGAGGGTGTTTTGCTCAGCATGCGCCGACGGATGTGGCTGCTCGGCTACTTGCTTCTGGTGCCCGGAGGGCTATTTATAGTACCCGCAATGAACGTGCTGAGCTCGTGTCGACTACAGGGGTCGTCATCTGAGAAGGGCACGTTCTTTCCAGGAAAAATCCAGATCATTGTTTTTTTCGTTGAATCACGAAATACTGAACAGCCCAGAATGAAGATACGTACGTATATACACACCAAAGGCATTTTGCCCCACCGATCGATTTGACGAAAGAGAAGGCCTGTTCGGTAACACAACAAGCACATGGAGCTCCCCTCTATCCAATGCCGGCGTCATTTGAACCCTTGTGGCCAGCAAGCACACTGTCCTCCGATCTGCCGGCAAGGCGTGTCTCTCCGAACTGCAAAAAACACAGCAAGTCGGTTGTCCAGTTGCGTGCACCAGGAAAATGAATGGGGCCAGAGGCAGGCTTCAATCGCCCCTCAACAAGGGCTGCAAACCATTGCGAGACGTACAGCAACACCGTAACGTTGGCTTTGTTTTTGGCGAGTCACGCGTGCTCTGTGTACTAACCCGACTCGAAACAACTGAAAAAGCTGGTCGAAAAAACGAGCTTCAAACAAACGTGTATTGCGTTATATATAACCCAGGGTTTTGCTTCCATTTTTGCTACGTACGTACGCAGTGTTTCGTTTTCGACTCGCAGAAGAGGACCTAACCGTTAACTCGTGGGAACCGGTGTGTTGAGATTGGGAAGATTCTGATACCAGGTTCTGCAAAGGAAGCAAGCGTGCTACGTACGATAGAGGTACAGCGGTTTTTGGCTGAAAATAACGATGAATGACGGGGCTCCTTAATAACCCAATTTTGTCGGTCTTTCGCTCTTTTTGTTGGCATATTGTCCATTTTATACTTATAGCCCTTTTAGGACTGCAGTCCCACTTTGGGGACAAACCACTCAAATTCTAAGTAATTTGTCCCCAAAACAGGACTCCAGTCCTATAAGGGTTAAGTTAGGTCATGGGATTGTTCATCGGGTATATAGCACTTTTATTTGTTAGAGATGACACAAGGGTGCACAAAAAAAAAAGTTATCGACACCACACACCCCCCCCCCTATATTGGAGGGAAGAAACCGGACCGTTGTGATCCCAGAAAACAATAATTCAAGTTCTTTTTTTAATTACCCCCCGCCCCCGCCCCCCCCCCSACCAGCGAAAAAAAAATAGGGGGGGTCTCTAAAACCAAGTTAAAAAAAAAGGGAACAAAAAACGAAAAAAAAATGGTTTTTGCTCATTTCGTCCTGTGATCACAGCGATCCGGTTTGTTTTTCATTCTGACCTTCCTAGGTGTGTGGTGTCGTTTTCTTTTTTTTTTGTGCGCCTTGGATGACACCTATTTATTTAGCCGTATTCGGTATCATAGAGTCGCTGCTGGATAACACAGGGTCATCTGCTACAAAGTACGTAGCTCGTACTATTAATACATCAATGGGCATTACCTATCTATGAGTAAGTGTTCCGTATCACGGTTTGCATGTGAGGAACAGAACAGTAGTGCCAGCATGTAACAGCAGATAGTATGCATGTTATTATGTTCTTGTATACACTCGTACACACACATCAGCTTCGCGCTGGTACACACGTCAGTCAATCGTCACACGCTAATATTATTTTCCTCCAAAATCAGTGTGCAGGCTACTGCAGGTATAGAGCTACTCCTCAAGTGACCATACCACCGTCAGAAAAAACATGGTGTGCACCTGCATGCAGGCTACCGTAGCATGCGTCAAAGGAGCCCGGCGAGGTATAACGCTGTCCAAACGTGATCGGAACAGCGTATAGCACACAACAACGGCAAACACTGATAGAGAGCAAGGCGAACTCGATGGGTCTACAGTAGCAGCACCCCAAACAGATGCATCGAACAAGGGCTGATGATGATGCAGCATGGTATTTTTCAAGAAACATTGTGCAAAATCAGCCGCCAGCATGCCGTTGACCACAACGCAGTAAATTGGCTGCTTTTCAGCCGCTCGCCTCTGCAAGAAAAAAACTGCCATGAACGCTTGGTTTCAAGGAACAGGTGTACTCGTACCAAGCAGCAAGTGTCACACCACACATACCTCTTCGGGAACTTCAAATAGTGAAAAAAACACACACACACAAGGATACGTAAGTGTAAGCTGTAGAGTAGTTTCTCGTCGGCATTGTATTGTAGGGGGCGCGGGAGGGGGGGGGGGGGGGCGACGCTGCGTCGGGTTGCGACGTCCGTCCGAATGCATCCAAAAGCGGAACGCAAAACGCGCGGTCTAAAAGAGAGTGCCGGGTGGGGGACGAGGCACGCGAAGGAATCTAGAACAAGCGCACATTCCTGGGACACCTCGGTCCCACACGATGCCTCGCGAAGCACTTACAGTAGTAAAGCGCCTGCCGCCTGTATCGCGCTGTCTCGGGGACCTCATTTGGTATTATTAGTAGTCTACGCGACCGCGACAAATTGCGGGTATAACCAATACCCCTCCGGCTATCATAATCAGGTCGGTCGCCATGCAACAAAAGCCGCCGTGCACGTGTATCTCGCCTTCTGTATTTTGTGCTGAAGCCAAGGTGCGAGCCCTCACGGCGTGCAAATGCCCCTGCGCTACGCTACCAGCGCATACGGTATTTTTGTGAGCTGCTTCCGCCAAAATAATGTTCTATAAACAGGATCTGCCCCACCACCGATCACCATCCAACCGCAGCTTCATAGCATTGGTACACGCGTTGCCGGCGGCGGCGTAAGCAACCTATCGGTGGCAGGAATAAAAACACACACAAAAAAGCTCCGCCCGCTTTCACATCAGCATCTACTTGCTGTTGTTCTGCAGTACGGCTTATTACTAGGGGACAGGCGCCCCTAGGCTGCCAGGTACGGTGTACTCCGGCGAACCGATGGCGGGAACAGCCGCCGTGACTCTCTCGATCTCGTGCACGTCCGCGGGGGAGAGAAAGCGCGCCTTGCCGACGCGAGGGTTATGGCTCGACTTCGCCATCAAATCTCCCGCCTGGAACAGCAACAGCAGCAGCAGCAGCAGCAGCAGCAGCAGGAACAGCAGAAAAGTGACCGAGCTATGTAAGAGAGCATCTATCTGCCGCTGACAACGCAATATTCAAAAGCGCAATATTTATTGGATGCGATAGACGAGTACGAGTGTTACGGGGGGCCATAGTAAATAGGGACCTACTTTGTTGAGTATGCTCGGAGTACAGATGTGATCTGGGAGTATCGCACAGCCATGTGCGGCGGAATACGTGGAATACGTATATAGTAGAAGGCATGTTTATTCCGGGGGATATTTGGTCCATGTAACTGTCATTGTGACCGACGCCCGACGTCCCAGGAGAACACTTCTTCTTCTTCTCCTCGATATAATCCAACACGAGAGTCCTTCCAACCTTCATCATGAGTGCCGTTTACCTCGCCTGACTGCGTAAGACCTATCACGCTCCAGAGCCTCGATCATACTTTACACACAAAAACCTATGTATTAACCTATTTCTACTTAACGAAATTTGGTTTTATTTATGGTCCCCCGTACTAGCTTCTGGGAGTAACGCCTCCTAGCCTTTGCGAACGACCGACCAGTCGACCGGCCGACCGATCGACCAACCGACCGAGCATTCTGCTAAATACGACTAATACCAAGGGAGGGGGGAGGGGGGGGGGGGGGGGGGGGCGCTTGCGCCCAATATGTCAATTGACAATACCCTTGCGACCACGCCGGGGGGCACAGGGTATCGTTCTTGAGAAATTTCCCCGAGAATGTGGACTATGGCGGCCGTTTGCTATCGTCTGTGCTTTCGGTGGCGGTTTCGAAGTAGTACGTACAGCGCTGACCGTCGGGTCCATGGTCGGCGCGGGCTCCAATTCATAACAGTGTGTAGTCTGACCAAAGTGCAGACCAAAGTGCAGCGGGCACCCGATCCTTTCTGCGTCGGCAGGCGCCGGGGGAGACTCACCTGCGAGTGCGTGTCGAACGCTTCCAGGGAGGTGGCGATCGCGTCCTCACCCACCTCGACCTTGTCGCCGAAGAAGAATCGTAGGATGCTCTCGATCAGCTCGGGGTCCTGCGTATTTCGCAGGAAAAAATCCGCGGTGCGTGGACGAGCAAGGAAGTTTTTAGTCAAAAACCATGGTGTGATGTTTTTTGTCGATTTTTTTCGTGTAGTGAAATGGTCCGGCTTTTGCTCACTTGGCGCTTTTAATCCAGAGCTTGCAAGAGCAAACCAAAAACAAAAAAACGAGCGTAAGCAAAAAAGACGAAGCGCGACGGTGCGGCCATAGTTCGGCGCAAAGAAAAAACACGATTGTATCCGGGTTATCCACGCGCAATGCACAATCCCTGTTCGCGTGACAACCGATCAAAGCAATGCTTTTACCTTTTGATCCAATTGTGTACCTGTTTCGGTGCTCTGTGTCAGTGAGCGTATCATAGGCTGTGTGGGCGCTATCTGAACATGTGGATTCCTCTGTTTTTGGAGCGTTTTTGGACAAGCGACAGTGACGGTCTTACACCGCAGCTCCCGACATGTAAGAGCACCCAGCTTTTTTTCACGCGACCAACTGGGGGGGGGGGGGGGGGGGGGGGTCACCCAACGTCGACGCGTCCTGAGGCGGTCGTCGATAAATCGGTCGGTCAGTCAGTCGGTCGGTCGGTCGGTCGGTGGGTTGGTCGTTCTAGCGCGTTGCCGTACCATTTTTTATATGTGCATTTTTCGCTGATCGTTTACAATCGTCGCAGTGTGACTCTGCCGCCGGGCAGACACGACGCAACATATATAGGTGCCGTCCGCCTAGGGGAGAGAGGACAACAACAACAACAAAAACGGCCCTGTGTTGTTTTGTGGTAGTAGCCCTTTAACCCTTTCAGAACTGCGAAACTTATCCCACACTAATTCCAAGTAGTTTGTCTCCAAAAAAACGGAGGACCGACCGGTTCTTAAGGGGTTATAAGCACAAAACAGCCTAGCGGACAGGCATTGATTGCGGGGGGAAAGGGGTAAAAATAAATCACGTATCGGCCCGCCCGGCTATAGAGCTGGACACATACGGCGAGGACAATCGAGGCAGGCCGCCCGAACAAGGCAAGACCGAACGAGTGCCCGTCCAACGAGTGCCCGTCCTGCGCTGAAACCGAACCGGTGCCCATTCTGCAGAGAAAGGCGGCAGAGAGCTTCGTACAACACTTTGGAGCAGCAGCAGTAGCAAGAAAAAAAAAACAGACGCATCCGCGATAAAAATGTTCCTGGAAATCAAGCCCGCGACGCAAGGCCAGCGGAAGAACGGGGAAGGGGGGGGGAGGTCGGTGCCTAATGTGGCCATTATTATTACAATCGTCGTTGGTTTTTTTTCCCCACGGTAACTTCTGCTTCCACTTCTCGCCCCAAGGACTAAACAGCACCCACCCAGCCACTCAATGCCTGCCGAGAATCGTCGGAGAAGAAAATACCAAGCAAGAAAGGACGAAAAAGGCCACGGGCGCGCCCGGCTCTAGCTCAAAACGCTTAAAAAAAAGGCACGGATGCGCCCGGCTCTTGCTCAAGACGCCCACAACTCACAAAACACAGAGAGTCAAACACACCACAGACGGGAAGGGAAGGGGGGGGGGGGTGGCGGAGAGAGAAAGAAAAGAGGGGGGCAACGATTGCTCCTGCGATTGACCCGCCCGTCCACGGTCACGCTACGCAAACCGCTAAGCAAACCGGTCTCACTTTTTTGGTAAAGTCTTCCATCCTGAGGCTGGCGGTGGAGCCTTTGTTCGCGACTCCCGTCTGGAGTAGCTCCTCCCACAGGCATAACGTCTGCATCCAGTGGATCGACATCCGAGAGACCAAGGGCCTGGAAGGGCGAACCAAGTCTCCTGACGCCAACGCCTAGGCAGTGCGTTGAACAACAAAAACAACGAGCGAGAGAGCGAGAGAGAGGGAGCTGAATCAAGAGTGAAAGGGGGGGAGAAGCGGAGAGAAAATTGCAAGGCGGCGCGCATGCATGCAGTATTACTAACCCGCGTGACCCGCGTTCGTATTGTTTTGCGCCTAAACGCACACGCGCCTTCACCAAACAACTAGCTGCATGCGCAAATGGGAGAGAGAAACGAGATATCACAACAAACCCCCGATTAAAACCTCGAATTAATGCGCTCTCGTTTGGCAGCCGTAGTGCAGCTGTATCGAGGAAAGTACGTAGTACTTCGCACCCGCGCCTTTCATGCTTCGCGGTCACTTGCTTTTCCGCGTGAGTGTTTTGAGTGATTCTCGCTCGTACCTGCCTCTCGCCGGCTATAAATCAGCGGCAGCGTCCCGCCCCGATCCCACCTGCTTGCTACAACTCACTTGCTCCCCCCCCCCCGCGAGCGCGAAAAAACACGCGCCCGAGCGCACGCACAAACGCACGCGCGCACGCACGCTAGCGCGCAAAACGCACACACAAAACAACCATGTCCTCGCATGCGTATATATGTCAAGTACCGGGAACGAAATGCCTCATCCTCCATCCTCACGCTGGCAAAGTATACGTACACAACAACACCCGTCTGTGCGTATTTATACATACTCGAAGCATATACAAGTATACGCGCCGTGTGACCTTCCTTTACCTTTCCCACGGCTCCGCTGAAGATTGGCGCGCCCACATCCTCTTTTGGCGGCGGTCGTTTTCCCATCGCCGCCTCTGGACGCCGCCAGGGGCTTAACACCCCGAGCATCTGAAGTGCGGGGGGAGAGCAAACGGAGGGGAGGCAGTGGGGGGGGGTACTCATGTCATGCATGGTTGTAGTCGTATGAGCATAGACCCCTCGCATCCCTATATACAATGCCGAGACGGAGCACGTCGGGTTGTTCACCGAGCAGGCAGAGACATTGGAGGGGGGGGGGCGCTGTGTGGCATATCACGCACTTGGCCGTCAGCTCCGGTTGGGCAGAGCAATTGCGCCTGCAAACGCCTAACATACGTATGATGGGTGTCTACAGAATCGCCGAAAAAGAACAGCGGTAAAAAATAATGCTGTAAAGCGGGCGACAGGGATGATGCGGGTGGTGGTGATGGCGGGTGACGTACGTAGCAGTGTGGCGGCACGTATTCGCTCCTACCCGGGTCTTCCAACTATTTCCGCCACTCCATCCAAGAGATAGAACCAAAAAAAAAGGGCTTGCGACGCGTGCTGCGATAGAGGTATTATATAAGGTATACCTTTTTTTGGCTGAAGCGTTTTCGGGATGACGGGAGGGGGCTTCTTAACCCAAATCGTCGGAATTTCGTTCTTGGTATGTTGCAATCGGTTTCGTTCGTACACTTAGGCCGTATGGGATTGTTTCATTGGGTATATAGTTGTTGTTTTGTTTTCCTCCCAACATTTGTTTTTTGGGTGAAGGTACTCGTAGAGCTCCTCAAGTGATCACCCTCAGAAGGCAAAACCTTATCGTGGTGCACCTCTACCGTAGCATGAGTCTTGCGACGGCCTCCGTATATCGATACCCCTCTGCGATCTAAAACTAGTCGTATCACGGGTATTTCACAACCGAAGGCTGACGAACCCACCCCTTACTCCTGAGCAAGGTACAAGATTTACAGGGTAACAAGACACTGGGGCATCGAGGCACTGCTGTACACTTGACGTGTGAACAACCCGGTTCAGCGGTATAGGCGCCATCCGTCACCTTCTCGAATCGGGACGGGTTCTTCTGGAAAATGCTGCCGAACGACTCGACGACCTTGGTAAGGGTGGGAGGGTGCGGTTGTCGGTGTACGCGCGTGGGTGAGGGGGTGGGGGGGGGGGGAGAGACGCGGAGACGGTCAGGCGTTCAAGTTTAAACGAGTGTCCGCGATGGTGCACAATTAAGTAGGTAGCTACTAGTACTGTAGAAGCGGACACGCTAAAAGGGTGCAGTAAAACCACACGATGGTGCGAAAATCAGCACGGAAGCAGCACGAAACTACACGGCGCAGGAAATATCAACTTGCGCGGCGCAATGTAAAGCACAACGAACAGATGAAAACAAGCGTGTGGGATGCATGCTGCTATATACATATATTTGCTCTGTTCGTGCGTACAGCTAGATGGTCTTGCTGCAGCTGCTTCCAGAAAAAATCGAGCGAAATCGCGTCGAACTGAAAGAAGAAAAAACAACAACTTCGGTGTAACGACAAAAGCTGGCCAGCCACCTTTCGGACATCGCGGTACATTAGCATGTGCCTCGCGTTCGGCAGCGCCTTCATGATCGGCTCCATCACCGAAAAACCGTTGCTCTTAAGGTTGAACGATATGTGGCCGGATCCCAAGGTCGAGGGAGCGCCAAAAATTGGTGCATGGGCTGGTAGAGTCCTCCGGGCGAGAAATATGTCCATAGCCGCGCACACCCCGAAAACCTTGAAAAGGGGATCACATGAACCGCGTGTGTGAGAGTTCGAGGGTGTGAGTCGCGCGGTTGGTCGGGTTGGTAAGTGGCGGGCATCATGAGTGACATGTTTTCGTGCGGTTTATACAACAGCATGGGGAACCGGGGGGGGGGGGGGGACTCGTGTCGTGCATGGCCGTAGTCGTATGACCATAGACCCTCACATCCCTACAATGCAGGGACGGAGCACGTTGGGTTTTCACCAACCAGCCAGACATTGCTTGCACCAAGCGCGAAGCGCCCTGAGGTGTTGGGCGAGCTCTCTCTCTCTCTCTCTCTCTCTCTCTCTCTCTCTCTCTCTCTCTCTCGGCTTGCCGTTCCTCAGGTAGACCGCGAGCGCGCGTTGGGGCAGTTCAAGTCCAAGGAGCGACCCTTGATGGTGGCGACCGACGTCGCCGCGCGAGGCCTGGACATCCCGGACGTGGAGTACGTGATCAACTACTCCTTCCCGCTTACCATAGGTGACGACGATGGGGGATGGGGGGCGGGTACTCATGTGATGCATGGCCGTAGTCGCATGAGGAGGGGGGGGTAGGTCAACCGTCTCCGCTGTAGCCAAAACTGATGCCCTTTCATCGCTGTCCATTCCTGCGTCGATACTCCATGCGGACCCCGTTAATCCGCAGCTATTTTGACCAAGACAAGCAGCAATGGGACCAAACAACAGCTACGAGTTCAGGAAGGTCATCAACATACACACACTGGTACGGCCATAAGCCCGGTACGGTCGTCAAACACAACGGTGGCCATCATTGAATTGCGCTCACCCTCCCAATTAGGTCGTGGCCAATTCCACGGAATGGAAGCTGAATGATGTTGTCCAGCCAGTACGGCTCTGAGAAGGAGAGGACACCCAGCTTTTGAAGCATCCTGATCCCAAGGGCACCGCGGCGTCATGACGTCACAAGGTTTTGCATTTCCAACGAAACGCATCAAGCGAGGGCGGGGGATTGCGGCGCACAGTATATACATCTATATATGGAGGTGTGGTTCAGGATCATGATTTGTGGGGCTTAGGGCAGAAAATACCCAGGCATGTCTCGTCGAGGGGGCGAAAGAAGCCCTTGGCTATTTATATTTCGGTGCGCCGTGGTGTGGTGCAGGGTTCTCGACCAAGAGGAGGCGTTGTTTCCCAGGGCTGACCCCACACCTGCCAGCGTTGTACGAAGCGAAAATATGTATACCGCGCCAGTACCTGGGGGAAAAAAGGAGACTCAGTCCGAAGGCGTTATATATTGGACGACGAGCACAGAATAACAACACGACGCGAGAACCGCCTGGTTATGGTTTATCTCTCCGGGAGGGTCGCAGGAGGACCAACACACAAGTTCGCGGCAAAAAACAGACGGTAACGAAAGCCGCAACGCCTAATAAACGCTTTGTGCGCACCGGGGGATGCACTCGATTTTTTTTCAACACGCCGGGCTTGCGTCTCTTACTCGAGCGGAGACTACACGGCGTAGTTTTGGCCAAAAGCGGCGCCACGCCAAAGAACGAGCAACCCCCAACTCAGCGGACTGACGACAAAAAAACAGTATTTGCCAAAGCAGCAGCAGCAACAACAACCACAATCACAAAAGAAAAAAAAAAAACAACAACAACAACAACAACAACAACAACAACAACAACAACAACAACAACAATCAGCGACGCTTGCTCTTTTGCTTGCTTGTGCCACCGGGGCTCTCACTTGTGCATCAGAGTCGACCCGCAGCGGCCGGTGTTCCACACGAACGAGAAGCGGGCCTGAAGGCCCGGGGAGAGCTTGTGGGCGGGGACGAAGCCGGGCATCCTCTCCACCGCCTCCAGGCGGGCGACGTACACCGTGCTGCCGGTCGCCGCGAGGGCGCGCACCCCTCTGTCTAGGAAGGGCGTGGCGAAGGCCTCAGTCACGCAGGGGACCTGACGCGGGGGTGGACGGGGTTTCCAGATCGAATCCCGCAAGACAATCTCAAGCGTACAACAGTTAATAGCCGATTTTCCTAATTGAGAATTGCCTTTCCGATGAGAATGAAAATCGATTTCAGTACGTAGTTTGTTATTGTTCAAGAGTTGTATTTCGCTCACGATCAAAATTTGACCTATAATATAGGTTCCTCGATGGTAGGTATCGATCCACGAAAAAAAAATTTGAAATCAACGTTGACAGGCTCGTAAAACAGAGGATGTACGTAAGGAAAATTGCATTTATGGGCGAGATTATCATCGGAAAGGCAATTCTCAATGGGGAAAATTGGCTGGTAGTTGCTGTTGTAGCGGGGGTTGACATATGGCGGGCAAGAAGCGCAGTAGGTAGAGCTGCTACTGCAGAGAGTTAACGCTGGATGGCTTGGGGGGACGCATTGCGAGCGGTCGAATAATAATAGTTGTTTTATCATTTGGTTTTTAGATCTACAGTAGCTAGAGTTGCCGCCACAAAGCCGAGCTGCCTGTCTGTCAGCGGGGTGTGGCGACCGACTGAGGCTGACAGTATTCCGCCAACCAAAACAAAAGCTGAGCTTGTGGATAGAGGGAAGGAGGGAGCGCGGCGGCGGCGGCGGCGGTGATCGCGTGAATCAGATCGTCAGTGAACGACGGACGTTGTCGCAGTGACAACTCATCACTGGTGGAACTGCTCTATCCCACGAGGGCGGGGATGGGGGGGGCGAAACTTTTGGGCACGACAGCGCAACGATCCCACAAAATCCGCGCGTCGCCTACGAGTGAGTGTGTGTTTCGTACATGGTCACCAACATCACCGTGTAATGCGAGAGACCTATTGCTATGTGCAATGATCGACAGCAGGGCAATCGGCCTATTTTAAAGCGAGTCACCTGCAAGAAGACCAGCAGCACCTCCTCCTGGAGGATCTCAATCGCGTACAGGAGCAGCCCGGGTACGTCGGCTAGAGTTTTCACCGATGCATTGCACCCGGTGTCGGAGCAGCGGAGCGCGCCTGTGTTGGGCCGGTGCGGTGCGGTGCGGTGCGGTGAAGTTCGGCAGTTACGACGCGAATATGGCGAGTTTCAAGCGATGATTATATGTTTTTAAATAAACGAATTATTTAAGAGGGGAGGGGGAACGTGGGCTAAAACTTCCACCGTGCTTCGGGGGCAGAGTGAACGTGTCCCGTCAGGTATTCCCGGCAGCGGGCCCAATGATGCGCCGCCAAGCGATTTACATTTAACTAGTTCTCGTCCCTCCCCCCTACCCGACCAAGGACTAAAGCGGCAATATTCTCTAGGAAAACACGATGTCATATATATTACGCACGGGTGTTGCGCGAAAAGGTACGCTAATGACACCAGGAAACCTCCCGCGATGACCCGAAGCTGACCTGCTCCCCCCACGTTGCCTAGCGGGCTTCGATCAAGGTCGTTCAGTTCGAACATGCCGGCCTTGTACTTCGGGATTCGCTCGATCCCAGCCTGCTGTAGCCAGTCGAACGACCCGCGCTTCTCCTCGGCCTTGGCACGTCGACGGCAGACGACCATCGCTTCCATGGGGGGGGGTGCACGGGGGTACAGGGGAGAAATTTATAGGGGGTTAGATGGTAATTATCTGGTAGGTGCGTCTCGCCTCATCGTCACAGGTTTAGGTACAAACACTGAGCAGAACCAGGAGCTCTCCGCATGGGGGTCAGCTGGTTGACAGGTACGGTCGGCTGGTTGGCAGTCCCGGCATCTGGTGTGGCCGTCTGTCTATATTTCAGTTGCCAAAAAGTGATCGTTCGAGCCATTTATAGGTACACTTGAAGCCAAAAATAGGTGACACCTAAATTGAGTAGCCGAGAATAGGTGTACCTACGCACTTTGAGTCATTTGTAGGTACCATGGAGCGCAGGCCCAATACCAGGCGAGCCAGGAAGCCTTTTCCGGGGTACATTACCCAGTGTACCTATAAATGGCTCAAAGTGCGTAGGTATACCTATGTTTGGCTTATGCCCTTACTTTTTTATGAACCGGCTGGCACTGTATCGAATTTAGTGTAGAAAAAACCCTTTCTCAAATAAGAAATCCAGCCTGGTTCAGCTTGTCCTGTTTCTTATTATTAATTGGTGTCCTGTAGTGTACCAAAGCTGGTATCTACGCGTCCAACAAAAAACAAAATACTGGTACCAACGACATATACTCGAAGCAGTCTTGTATTTAAAAAAAAACGTCCGACAAAAAACAAAATACGGGTACCACATACTCGAAGTAGTCTTGTATTAAAAAAACGGAGCTACGAGTACGAACGAGAGTAAAACATCAAAACTGCTTAATTTCGCGAGATAAAGATCGAGATTGAGATCGAGATTGAGATTGCCTCTTTTCGCCAAGATTGCCGAAAATATCAAGATCAAGATTGCCCTTTTGGGGGAAATCTTTTTCAAGAATTGATCGGCACTGTTTCCGGAGGCAACCTCCTATATCTCCATCACTGAATATATACTTCTATAGGTCGCCCCGGTGGTCTAACTGGTAGCCACGAAGCCTTTTGGGCCGGATGTCGAGGGTTCGATTCTCCCCATGGAGGTTTTTATTCTCAAATGACACCGACTGTCGAGAGCGCATAATATAGCGTGGGTAAGCAAAATTCGACGAGAGTTGACGAGGGAAGAAAGTGCTGAAATCTTCTCGCGATAAAAATGCAAAGCAAGAACCGTAGTGGGGGGGGAGGGAGAGGAGCCTACTTTGTGACCCCGGATCTGAGTTACGACTAGGGAGGGAGAAAGACGAAGGTGCGAAGATAATAAATGTGTTATAAGAAGTCAATAGCGATGGATACAATGGAGATTTGACGTGATATAAGAAACGGGTACGAAGGAGTATAATAGTGACGAGTTGACGAGAAAGTGAAGATATTCGAATCGGGACGAAATGGGAAGGTGGTGTCCAAGGAAAAGGCAGAGAAACATATCGGGTCGTAGTCACATCTCAGAGACGACCGAGAATATGATATGTGTCTTACGTATTGCGGGTTTTTGAGTTACGCAACATGCATCTGAGCAAAGAGAGTTGAAAGAAGTTGCTTGGAAGTTTATTGTCGGAAGATGAGGATGCGGAAAGACTATCCGATGAGGGGTATTACATTATTCGGGACGTTGGGTCATTCATTTAGCATTTGAGGACGAAAGGTTGAATACGTCGTATCATATGATAAAGGGATGCACAACACCGGTACGATATGATTGGATAGATAAAACAAGTAACCTCTGGGAAGGAGATGTAGGAGATTTGTTGGTCTGTCTCGAGTTCCACGAACGCACACATGTGCTCAGAAGTTCGCTAGCCTGGAGTCCTCTCTGATCGAACGACGAGATGGCGAGCCAGCGGGGTCGGGTGAGACTGTTGTAAACGAGTATCAGGCGAGTGCAGTCAGTATGCAAGGATTTGTAGGCGGCCAGTGAAGAAGAAGGATGAATGAAGCTCAATTATAACGGATTTGTCAATCTCATCTCATCACACTCCAAGCAGAAACGCATAATATTGTACACGTGTAAAAGACGGAAGAACCTGCTCCGGTTTGTGATCACCTTTTAGTGGACAGCTAGCAAGGCCACAGTACCTCGCTGGTGAGACTCGCCAGACCGAGCGAGTCGAGTCCACATGTTATCACAAATGGGATGGAAAAAAAAAAAAAAAAAACGAGCATATTATATACAGTAGGTCAACCATTTTCTCGAACACAAAAAAGTGGTCGTACTCTGTACGAGCACAACAAGCACACAACAAGCACCCATGAAAATATTACACGCACAGCTTGGAAAGATGAATAAAAAAAATGGATCTTGCAACTTCCGTGTTTTGCCCTGTTCGTGTTGCTGACCCTGTGGTAGTTTGTAGACTGCTGTAAAATGTAAAATACATATCATACATACTGGTCATCACCCGCCTACCACCTATCATACCACCGTATGTATGAATAGTTAGTACTTGTAGTTGTAGAGTACTGCTGTTTCTGCACATGCCTCACGCGAAGGCATACGCGTACACTGCTGCTGCTGCACCCTATGATACGATACGAGTACCTCGTACCTCGCACCTCGTACCTCGCACCTCGCACCTCGTACCTCGCACCTCGTACCTCGTACCTCGTACCTCGTACCTCGTACCTCGTACCTCGTACACGTACATATAATATCATACTCGTACATGTACAGGCAGTAGCACGCACGACCGAAATATGATAAGACAAGAGAGGCCATAGATGTCGGGAGACAGGACTTCCAACCCTTGACAGACAGCAGATTTGCCTTGACATGCCGTGACTGACACCAAACTACTACCAGGTAGGTATTCGTGTGGAAAACTTCGGCCCTACACCCTTGACAGCGCATGTTTTGCCTTGCTTGACATGTCTCCTGACATCTTCGAGAGAGGCTGCATGCCCGCAAACACGAGTTTACGAGGACCAAAAATGGATACCATGCATGACATGCGAGGCCTTTCGAAGTTCAATCAAATGTGCCCGAAGCCCGAAACCTGCCGAAACGTTGGTGGTGTGTGGTGTGTCTACTACTACTGCTTGAACCACAAGTATCATGCAAGTGAGTTATGATATAATACGTCGTATCACACACGTATGATATCATCATAGCGTACGTACATCAGAGTACAGCAGTAGTACGGCGTACGTAGTACATAGCAGCTATATATGATACAACATGTTACACTAACTACGTCGTAGTGCCGTATAGGCCATAAGGCATCGTCTACGTACCTGTGGTACTTCTGCTGCTGCTGTGCTTCTAGCTGTATCATAGGCAAAGAAGGTCGGCGACTGCAGCTCGGTTGACGGCTGATCTTACATCTCACCTGTCCCGACCGCGAGGACGGTCACCGTGGTGATTCCCAGCGCAGCCACCCCAGCGAGAAGGTCATTACAGCTGCTACTACTACTAATACTAATACTACTACTACTGCCACCGCTGGCGCCGCCGCAGTTTCTCGTCATCCTGACGTCCTCCCTCTCTGGCTTCCGGCTCCCCTCGGAGGGATCCCACGGGTCCAAGCAAAGCGTGATTACACGGACAGACGTGGTCTGGGTGGAATGTTCACGGGTCACCCATTATTGGTTCCAACCAACCATCCATGTAGTACGTAGTGCAGCGGCTGCGCGGAGTATGTATGTGGGCAGGTATGGTGGCAGATGGTTCGCAGTTTCGCAGTTGGCAGTTGGTAAAACGCCGGCGGCGCGGCGGGCGGCGGGTCTGCTGAGTTTGAGCAAGGGACCAATCAAATGCCTTTGTTTTGGCGAGCATCCTGAAACGACACCAGATAGGCCGATATTCAAGCCTAATACAGTGAGTCGTCGTACATATGACACGACGAGTACGAGTAGCGACACGGCGACAGCGATAGGCACGCAGAGGTCTAAGCCTGTGTGGCAGCCGTTGCAGCCCTTCTCCGCTACCAGCCTACTGCTGCCCTAGGAGGAGTGTCCGTCTCTTGTCATGAATGTTCTGAAACAACAATAATTCTTGTGTGTGGAGACATTTTTGAACAACGTAAAACACGCACGCACTGAGATGTTGCCGGCACCTTGTTGTGGGTTTTGTTTACGCCCACATTATTGTCCGATGGGGGGGGGGGGG
>MEHQ01002870.1:399867-425833 GCA_008828725.1 Saccharina japonica | reverse complement strand
TGAGCCTGGATGTTGGTGCCGTGTCGGTCCACCCAGCTCTTGAGGTCGTTCTCGGCGAACTGCTGGGACGGCGGGAACAGCTCCTCGTCCACCACGAAGCACTGCAGGATGGTGGTGATGGCCATCCCGTACACCGAGGTGATCATCTTGCCCGTGTAGTACGCCAGCACCGCCGTCATTATCGCGGGCCCCACGATGGAGTTCAGCTTCGACCGGATGTTGGATTCCATCGCGAAGTACGCGCAGACGGTGGTCACGGCGGTCACGAAAAGCTGAACCAACACAAGCGGCAAGATACGGACAGACGGACAGGAAAAAACGGACGGAGCGCGTTTCGATCGAGGGAGCGAGGGGGGGCGATCGACCGCGTCAATAAATGATGTTCGTGAAAGTTCGTGAAATCACCGCCGCTGTGTGAGGAAAACGGGAAGCGAGGGAGGGAAGGAGGGAGCGAGGGGGGGGGGCGATCGACCGCGTCAATAAATGATGTTCGTGAAAGTTCGTGAAATCACCGCCGCTGTGTGAGGAAAACGACCCAACTAAACCCCCCGCGCAAAAGTCAGTCGGGTACCGAAGCAGGGTTCGTCAGGGAGGAAATATCTTCACTATTACCCTGACGCAGAATTCCCGCGGAACGCACCGCACACGCTCAACCCCTGTACAGCCAGCCGCACCCGATTATTCTTGCAACGATCTAGCTGGAATCAGAGATGGAAAAAAATCAGCAGTAGTGTGTATGTACCAGGCATAGCCGAAAAGGTTGAAAAAAAGGAGACGAAGAACGCTAGCGGCAAGACGCAGCCGCCGCGGTCGCGGCTCGTAAAACCGTCCAACGTCACATGCGGCGCCCCCCTCTTCTATCAGACAAACGTGTTTGCTTTCCTGCGATCCGAGGTTCTGTTGGAGTGCTGCATATACACCCCCGGGGAAGAAATTCACGAAATCACGCCAATAAGAAGACCGCACACAAAAAAGAAAGAAAAAGACAGCAGTCAGTCAGTCAGTCAGTCAGTCCCCCGCAACTCAGCAATCACCTGCAGCGCCTTGAATCCGTGGGCGGGCAGCCGGTTGCTTCCTGTACAGAACTGTAGAAATCGCCCTTTGTCGTCCTCAGAAAACGATTCCACCACCTCCCAAAACCACTGCAAAAGTTTTTGCGTCGAGGACGAACACCGCCATACAAGCACACGGTTCGGGGATGGGGAGCGAGTTGTCGGGGTTGGGCGGGGGGGAGGGGAGGGGAGGGGAGAGGGGAGGGGTGTACTCATGTCATGCATGGTCGTAGTCGTGTGGCCATAGCCCCTAATAATACCATCCCCACAATGCCGGGACGGACCACGTCGGGCCTTCACCGACCAGGCAGACATTGGGGGGGGGGGGGGAGCGGGGCAAGAAAGGAAAGGTTGAAAAAACGCGGGTTTCCCCAAAATTTCCTCTTCCTCCGAGGGTCGCCAACGTTTACTATATACTACCGGTACATCAGGGTGTATGCTTATATTGCATACCTGGTACGTTCTCCAGTACCGGTGTTATTAGCGGTTCTTATTGACGATTGTGGTTGGTCTTCGCGTCCAGCGCGAAAAAAAAAGCAAAATATCTCTGCTCCTAGAAAACACGCAGTTCCACAAAAACAAAAACTTCAAGGGACGCCATTTTTTACGTATATACCAGTACGGTATACAACTACACAGCACACCGGTATTGCACACTGCAGTCTCGGCCATATCTCGTGTGAATAATTGGGGTTGGTCGCTCGCGTCCGGCACGGGTAAATGACGCCTGGTACCTCTACTGCCTGCGCCGTAAAACGGCACCAGGGTATGGCACGTACCTTAATGACGAGGTGCTCTTCTCCCGCCCTCCGGTAGTCCCCGAGATAACGCGAGTGTCGTTTCCACTCCGACACGTCGATGACCGGAATGCCGCAGAGAAGGAGTTCCAGCTCCTTCAAGAGGCGGAATCGAAAATGGGTGCAAGCAATCAGAATAAGGCGAAGAGCAGGAAGAGCGAGCAAGTGACCAAAACAATCTATCAATACAAACGTACATACTTCGTACATACCAGTTACGTACACTATCGAACGCATTGTCATTGGCACTAAAAATGCGAAAAACACGAAACAAAAACACGCCCTTACGACGAAACCTCCGCAGTGTGTTCACGGCCACGCGGGGGGGGGGGGGGGGGGGCGGGCTGCAAGCCAACAGCAGGATGTGCTTTGCTTTCGAGTCTTACCGACCTCGACAACAGGAGTGGCGGCGATACCCACGCGTTCCCGACACAGGACAACACGCAACTCACGACAATCCTCGCGACCGAGGCAAAACCAACCAATCTTTTCCCAACAAACGAACGACAGTTACAACCCGTCCCGACGTTTCCCGTCCCTTTTCTCGTACGCAGGCAGGCGCAAGCACGAAAAGCTACAAGGGTATAGTTCCCTTTCCCCCCCCCGCCACATAAGTGCTGTGTAAAAAACGTATCAAAACATGACATAACCGTTCGTGTGAAATATTGCTGTACGAATGGTGCGTATATGTTTTGGGACAAAGTGGTACGTACTTATTTTAACCATAACGTTTTGCTCAACTCTGGACAAGCCGTGGGCACAAGGTGTCTTCCCTTCTCCCCCCCCCCCCCCCCGGGTATAAACAGGCCTTCATTTATATGGCGCAAAAGAGTTCAGCATTTTGACTGCTCGTCGATCTTCATCGGATTTTACTCACTCACGCTCTCGCGCTTCCCACGCTCTCGCGCTTCCCGCGAGAGACTAAATCAACACCGCCTCATTAACTCCGACAGAACCTGGTTACGTAAAACAATAAACCATCACTTGAAGTTACCCCCCCCCTTCCCCCACCCCCGCCCCCACCCCCCCCGGGTCCGGACACTGACCTGGTAGTCAAAGACCGACGTGAGATGAGACGGGATGACGTCGTAGAACCCCCGCATCAGATGCCACAGCTGGGCATGGGTGCCATCCAGTACCCGGTGCTTCAATCGCAACTGATTACGCGAAGAATCAAACGATTTTACCAAATTAACAACCGGTAGGTCCAGGAATTGCGCAAAGGCGGGAGAGGGGGTGGTGGGATGGGGTGGGGTGGGGTGGAGTAGGGTGGCGTGGCGCGCGCGGGGGAGGGGGGGGGGGGACGCGGGGGGGAGGGGGGGGGGGTACTCATGTCGTGCATGGCCGTGGTCGTATGACAAAGGGGTGGGGGGGGGTAAGCGGTTGGAACTGCCTAGCAAGGTCGTGATTGCAGCGAAGCCTCTCGATCGGGTGGGCATCCCGCTCGGCTACAAATTAATCGGTACGGCGCGGTCGCGCGCGAGGCCCTTATCGGCAAGAATGCGATCGCTCGGTGTGGCGCGGTGCGATGGGGTGCGGTTGCATACACACATATGATACGGACCTCAAACACAAAAAAAAAAAGTTATTGTGTATCTACGTACTACGCCGTAAGTACAATCCACCCAGTTTTCACGATGTCCCAGAGTTTGCACGCCACGCGCCCTAATGTACTGCCAAAACCCAGCGCGAAATTTGCTGTGACGGCACACTCTCGCAACTCACCCACCCACCCCACCCACCCAACCACCACCCTGCCCACCTGAAGGTACTCCTCCTTGTTATCATCCGTCACGGCCACGTCCTTTCCCCCCGGCACCAGCTCCACCACCTCCTTCATCCCGAAGCTCTCCTGCGTCAGCGTGAAGTCCAGCCCGAGGGACTCGGCGCCCGCGTTGGCCTTGAGCCAGCACAGGCTTCGGTGCAACTCCGCGTCCGAGAACTCGAGGTCGGAGAAAGCCACGGGCAGGCCGAGGAAGTGCTTCAGGATGGGGAGGGACAGGTGGTAGGGGGCCACGCTGTGCTCCATCAACAGCTTGCCAAGCACCTGTGCACCCAGCATGATAATACAATTACATTGCAAACATGTAAGGAGGGTGGAGGAGAAGGGAGGGGCGGAGAGAGAGGGAGGGACGGGGGAGAGTGGGAGCGAGGGAGGGAGGAAGGGAGGGAGGGAGGGACAGAAGGAGGGGAGGGGGGGGAGAAGAAGGGAGTGAGGAACGGGGAGCAGATGGCCATGCCTTTCAGCTCGCATACATACCATACACTACACGACGTGAACTACCAGCAGAGCGTTTTTTTTTCCCAAGGCAAAAAAGAAAATCAACTATTTATACGACAACTCAACCCACGCGCAGGAACGTGAGCACAAGAAAAAAAGTGTTCGCTACCTTTTTAGCTCCCGAAATACACGTTTCGCCTCTTATCTCCTACTTACAGTGCCACCCAGTCACCCCGGAGTGGCCGTCGACGCCGTGTGAACCGAATTTCTATCGGGCGCGGTTCGGGCTGATCTCGTTGGTCGGCCAGAGCACCACATCGACTGGCATGTCAAAAAGTTTCTACGTACTTACAACTATTTCGAAGTTACTACGAGTAGATCGCACGCACGCACAAATGCTGGAAGCAGTACGTACTCGTAGCAAAAATGAGCTATGAAAAGAAGGAGACGCTTGAAAGGAGGCGGGGAGGGGGCGGGGAAAGAGGGAGGGGGGAGGAAGAAAAGGGACCTAAGCTAAGCAGAGAGAAGGCGAGGCCGAAGAGACATAGTAAGAGTAAGAGAGGGGGGAAACGCAGGATGAGCGGGGAGGGGGGGGGAGAGGGGGTGCCGGTATTTCGCTTCGCTCACCCTTCCGGTGAATCGGAAATAATCCAAGTGCATCTCGTTGGCCACGCCGCTCGACGGGTTGATCTCGAACGCCCCGTTCCCCGCCTGCGGGGTGAACAGCCCCGTAGAGGGGTCGAAGAGGGCGCCGCACACCAGCAGGAACCACTCGCGCTCCAGGCCCCCCGCGTCCACCCCCGGCTCTCCCACAAATTGCACCTGGGGGTGTAAAAATAAAAAACAGGGTGGCCGCGGCGGCGGCAGCAGCGGCGGCACGGTAGAGGGTACAGCAGAACAGAGAGAGAGAGAGATACTTTTCAGCCGAGTCGGCTACGGACACGTACACTAATACATATATGCCCCTCTGGACGAGAAAGTAAGGATCGTTTGGTATTCATATCTGTACTCTAACGGTCCTTATATTTCCGTCCAGATAGGTGCACTTATTCGCACGTGTCAATGCACACGCACACGAACACTAAAGCACATGCACACAACAAGAAGGCATGAAAAAACAAACAAACAAACAAAACACAAAACAAAAAATCCAAGACAAGACAAAAGCGTTGGATCCTGGAGATAGATGAGGTAACTGACAAACCCAGCATACAACCACAGGGAGTGGCTCGTTGCAAGGGTACAGGAAGGGTCTCTCGACCAAGACACGTGCTCCTCCTCATAATAATGCAGTGCGCTATAAACGCGTAGACGAGGCTCATAACCTGCCTACTGTTCAGCTCTCGTGATGACTGTCCTCGAGTCTTATGGCGAGGACTGGTCTCAGTCACATGCTGGCTGCCGACGGACGGGTCTTTACAAGGCTAGCGCACGAAGCTGCGGCCAGACAGTCCGGGCTGCACTGACGATGAAGATGGCGGTGTCTCAGTTTTGAAAAGCCGATCAAGGGGCAAGCCAATGCTCCATCACGATGATACCGGTGAGAGTCCAGTAGCGGGGGGATGAAGGAGAGTATACCTAGGGGCGTGCTGTGCGCAAGCGCTCCAGTTCCTCTGCTTGCTACATACGGCAACATCTTCTCTTGCTTCCACATGTCCCGCTGTCAATGTGTCATATTCATCATCAGTGCAGTCCGGACTGTTATAACCGCAGCTCCACGCGCTACGAGTATGTAGATAGTATGTTAACACAGTCACCGGCCAGCGACTGAGACAAGTCCTCGTGTTCTACCGCTTGAGGACGGCCATCACCAGACGATCCGGACACTAAGCAGGTTATGAGCTCTCGGTTACACGCTAGCGCACTGCACTAGGGGGAGCACGGGGAGACGCATCCCGTGCTTCCCCTGATGCCGTGAGCTAGCGAACAGACGAGAGGTCATAAACTGCTTATCTTTTCAGATCACCTGGTGATGACTGTGCTAGCCCTGCAAGTTAATGTATGACAAACCTATCGAGAAAGAGGTTCCGGTTGAGATGCACAGCAATTGTGCCGCTAAAGGGTTTCAAAATTGACAGATTGACAGTTGTAAATTTGGAAGCAGGAGTAGATTTCGCAGCATGTAGCAATCGGAGGGGCTGGAGCGCGTTTTGCGCACGCACGCCCCTAAGTTTGTATCTCCTTCACCCCCCGCCTGCTCCTGAACTCTCACCAGTATCATCGTGACGGAACATTAGCTTGCCCCGTGATCGGCATTTTACAACTGACACCATGTTCATCATCCCGTGCAACCCGGACTGTCTCACCGTAGCTTCGCGCGCTCGCCTTGTAAAGGCCCGTCCGTCGTCAGCCAGCGTCTGACTGAGACCGGTCTTCGTACAGCTCTAGCACAGTCATCACCAGGTGATCTGAAACGCTAAGCAGGTTGTGAGCTCTCGGCTACGCGCTAGCGCACTGCACTAGGGGAAGCACGGGGAGACGCATCCCGTGCTTCCCCTGATGCCGTGCGCTAGCGCCGAGACTTAAGGTCACAAGCTGCGTAGCGTTTCAGATCACCTGGTGATGAATGTGCTAGAGCTGTACGACGAAGACCGGTCTCAGTGACGCTGGCTAACGACGAACGGGCCTTTACAAGGCGAGCGCGCGAAGCTGCGGTGAGACAGTCCGGGTTGCATTGGATGATGAACATGGTGGTGTCTCAGTTGTAAAATGCCGATCACTGGGCAAGCCAATGCTTCATCACGATGATACTGGTGAGAGTTCAGGAGCAGGCGGGGGGTGGAGGAGAGAAAAACTTAGGAGCGTGCGTGCGCAAAACGCGCTCCAGCCCCTCCGCTTGTCCCTCCGCTTGCTACATACGGCAACATGTACTCTTGCTCCCACGTTTACAACCGCCAATCTGTCAATTTCGAAACCCTTTAGCGGCACAATTGCTGTGCATCTCAACCGGAGCCTCTTTCTCGATAGGTTTGCCGAACAGTAACTTGCAGGGCTGTTCGAGCAGTAGAAGGTAACGCACACAGCGTACACGGCACAATTCGTCTCGGGCGTCTCGACAAAGATACGTCGGCGCTCTAGACTTAGCTGTAGACCACCGATACGATAGGCATAGAGGTGCCTATCTTCAACACACGCCGGGTGTTTTACCTATCAGGGTTTGTTTGGGCTATCGAACGAGATTTGAGTTCGATACGATACCGATAAAACAAAAAAAAACAAATAGGAATAGATAATAATTCGATACATTGATGCGATATCGAAGTTTTCGTTCAGTATCTGCATGAAAAACACGAGGATAGGATGCCAGGGAATGGTGGAGAGCAAAACACGTCCGATATTGCGATATGTCGAACAAATCGATAAGATATACCGACATATTGAAAAATTCGATACGATATTTCGATATATCGAAAATTGCGATATATGCGATATATACAACACCACTATCTAATGCCCCGCCCCTCCCTGTCTCGCTCTTGCCCGGTTCAAGAAAGGCACTGACTTGCACACTGCACACACAACACACTGTTGGACACTCCTCTCACCCGCAGCCATCGCCGTAACTCCCCGGTGTTCATGGCAGAAACCTGAGCGAAAGAGTCTTCAAGAAGGTTCCGCCTGTTAACCTGAAAGGACAAAAGCACAACAACAACAACAACAACAACAACAACAACAACGGAATACAACGGAATACAGCAGTAGCAGCAATGCCAGAGCCGACAAACGTGCCGACGCGAACGTGCTTATACTTTCTATATACATAACATCGTAGTTTCTTCCTATCGTACGTACATATCATAGGTAGCTTGCAAAAATGAGTTTCGGAGCAAACCTTCGATCCCACAGCTGAGGTGTCTTTCTATTTTTGGTTCAACTATATATCAAGTACAAGTAGTGGTGCCCTCTCTAGTGCCAGTATGCACCAGCCAACAAAACCGGCACTATATATATAGCGGCAACCGGCACTACTCCACACACTACCGCACTAGTGAACCCCGTATGTGCCAAGCAATTTCAGTAACTGCAGAGGTCAACCGGCACTGTTGAACCCGCATTATAGAGGGACCACTACTGCGGTACCGGTAAATACGTACATTTTGGGATGTTTTTTCGGCCGGACATCACCCGGCTCAAAATGACCCCCTTTACTATACGTGGAAATTAGCAACTCGCTTGGTTCGTAATAATAGTACCAGGTACAGTGCAAGTACGAAGTGCATAGGCCAAAAAAAGCACAACTGAAAAAAGGGAAACAGCACATATTATAGGTACAAGCACACAAGGAGATACACAAGCATAGACACAAGCATGCACAAAACCCCAAACACAATCAAACACACGTATACACAAGCATACAGCAAGCATACCCGAACACACGGCACAGCACACACAAGCACGCGCCAGCACACACAAGCACACAAACATACACACAAGCACACACGCGTATCACAAGGATACACAAGCGTACACACCCATACACAAAAATAAACAAGCACATACATATATCCATAAACACAAACACACACGCGCGCGCAGGTGCTCGCGATGAGTGTACTACGTACGTACACAAAATACATACCAGGTACAGGCGTACCTCTATTCGCATCGCTTCCATGCCAGCGCCGTGCGGCGCCTGCAACAGCCTCAGTTGGTCCAAAAACCAGCTGTGTTTCTGGTTTACGACATGGTCGCAGCATTCACAGCCAGGGGAAAGCGTAGCACACAGACACACAGGCACAGACACACACAGACACACGCGGGACCGAGACGAACAGATGAGCAGGCAGGGAGCGTGTGCGGGGCGGTATATAGCATGCATGCACGGGGGGGGGGGGGGGGGGGGGGGGGGGGCAGGGGATACGGTCAAGCATCGTGATGTGCTCGTGGGGCAATGCTTTATACCACGCTGTCCCGAAATATAATAAACCTTTTGACTACACATTAATGGACAAACGGTACGTATATTTCGGGCTAGAGTAGTATCCGGTACCAGGTATGTACCAGTAGGCGACCTCTCGGGTTGTCAAATAAAAGCCACACACACATATAATCGGGGCGCTTAACACACAATTTCCCGCCGCCGAACCACCCCACATCGCCCCGGCTTCCCTCCTTTTTGAAGCGCTTGAAACAGTAATACCCATTGACACTTAATCGGGGCGCGGCGCTCAAACTAACTCGTCCGTCAAACCTTCCACCACCGATCGGTCTCTCCTTATTCCCGCTTACAAGACGGAAACGTTACATACCCGTAGCAACCGCCCGCCCCCGGTACCTCACGACCCCCCCCCGGTACCTCACGACCCCCCCCCGGTACCTCACGAGAGCGTGCGGGCGGGCGGGTGGGGCGGCAACTTCGTCCGACAGAAAAAGCGACCGTCGTCTCCGTTGTTTTTGTCATTAACAGTGAGTGACGCTATGTGAAAACAAAACAACCCCCCACCGTCTCGGCGTCGCCGATTTACAGCAAGCCGCCGCTATGACAGAGCGGGGTCAAGGCGGGGGCGGTTCGGACCGAGAAAACTGCTGTACGGGTTAGCGAAGAGAAGAAGAACCCCACACGCACATACATGCCGCCTTCTTTGTCGCACAAAGACCGCGAGCGGGGCAACCTCTCCTCCCCTCACCCCTCACCCCTCCCTACCGTGAAAACCCGACGTGCGGCATTGAATATATAGGGGTGCGAGGGTCTATGGTCATACGACCACGGCCATGCAAGACATGAGTACACCCCCCAGCTCTCCTCCAGCCCCTCCTCCCCCCTTTCCATCTCCTGCCCTCCTCCCCTCCCTCCTATATTCGACGAAAACGCCACGCCCACATCCCCAGATCCAGTCCCCATCCAAAGAACCTCTTAGTAACCAGTAACACCGATTGGAAACGAATAGTAAAGCTCAACAGCAGCAGTACCCCGGATCTGAGTTAATAACTTGAAGGGAGGGAGCTGGAAAAAGTAGTGCAAAGACAACAGATGGGATGGGATGGGATGGAAAAAGAGAAAGGAGAACAAGTACAAGCGTTGAATATATATGGTATGGCATGGTAAACAAACACGACGCGTAGACATAGCATTACGCCGTACCTGCCAGAAAGGTTTCGCCGCAACCTCGCAGAGCCCCGCCACCTCCGTGCGGGTAGCGTTCACCCACTCCTCGCTCGCCGCCTCCTCCCGCCGCGCCTCTCTCCGTCGCGCGGCCCCCTCCGCCCAAGTGCCGCTCTCGCTCTGCCTCGCGCCCGGCCCCGTCCCTAGCCCTACCCCCCCCGCACCTCCTCCAGCTGACCCGGATAACGCGGCGGTGGCGGCGGCTCCGAAGGTGGTGGCGGGGGTGCCTCGGGCATTGGTTGCCGAGGAGGCTTCGCCGGCGGCGGGGCCCTTTCGAGTGGCGGATGGGGGGAGAGGGTGCGGTCGGGCGACCAGCTCTCCGTCGGCGGCCTCGTCCAGCGCGAGACCGCCTCCGTCCAAGAAGCTTCACAATGAAAAGAAGACAAGAAAGGACAAGAAAGGACAAGACAAGGCAAGGTAAGGCAAGGCAAGGCAAGGCAAGGCAAGGCAAGGCAAGGCAAGGCAAGGCAAGGCAAGGCAAGGCAAGGCAAGGCAAGGCAAGGCAAGGCAAGGCAAGGCAAGGCAAGGCAAGGCAAGGCAAGGCAAGGCAAGGCAAGGCAAGGCAAGGCAAGGCAAGGCAAGGCAAGGCAAGGCAAGGCAAGGCAAGGCAAGGCAAGGCAAGGCAAGGCAAGGCAAGGCAAGGCAAGGCAAGGCAAGGCAAGGCAAGGCAAGGCAAGGTACGACACGACACGACACGACACGACACGAAATGACAATAAATGGCATTCGAGAAAACAAATGAATGCGTTGAAAGACCAAATACGAACGCATTCAAAGACAGGAGATGGGTGCACTTGCGTGGCAGCACCGTTCTCTTACGGGGGGAAATATATCAGCGCTTTTTCGAGGCCCCGACAGCAGAGAACGACCACAGACGACCACCGTTGTCCTCGACAACGGCAGGTTAGCTACCGCGCCCCATGGGAGCAGAGACACGTTTCCCCGGAGCGACCGGCACCCTTTGGCAACCAGCGACTTCGCAACGCGGTGTGAGTCCAACTCTGCAGGCGATTCAGGACACGAATAAAACCGCGACCCGTCCGAGCGGCATCTGTATTAGTAATCCTTACGTGGTGTAGTAACCGGGACACTTGGTCATCATGACCTCATCTCCGAACGAGTCGCAGCGGGTCCTCGTCGCGGCCGCCGTGTCCGCCGCCATTACCACCGGAAAAAGCTTCTCCTTAGCACCGCCACCACCGCCACCGCCACGGCCGCTGCCGCCGCCACCACCACCACCCCCACCGCGACCGCCGCCACCACTACTTTCCTGCCCTGCGCTGATCCCTGATGGTTCCGACCAGTCCCCAGACGACTCGAAACCCTGACGGTTCGCGTCTAGCTCATCAGGCGACGAGAACCCCTCTCCCCTCTCGGCGGCCGACAGCAACGCCTCTGCCTCTTCCGGTCCCGCCGCCGCCGCCGCCGTTTGTGGGCGCCCTCTGGCCCCGTCCACAGCTTCGCCCGCCGCCGACTGGACCCCTGAGAGCTGTTGCTGCTGCCGCTGCTGCTCGCTCGAGGAGGCCTCTGCTGGTGGTCGCTGCTGTCCGGGCGGTCTAGAGGTGGTCCAGTACCGAACCACCGCGGCAGCGCTGGCCGCGGCCGCAGCGGCCGCGTGTCCCACCCGACCGCGCCTCGTCTCGTCTGTTCTGCTGGCGGCGGCGGCGTCGGCGGCGTCGGAGCTGCTGCTTGCTGCCGCCGCGGGAGAAAAGGACGGCGGCTGGTACGCAGCAGAGGAGGGAGTAATCGCGGCAGCAGCAGCCGAAGTTGCCGATGCTGCCGCCGGCGCTGTCGCCGAGGTAGTCACCATGGCAGGAACGGCGGCAGGGGCGGCCGCGGGACTATCGAGGCTTTGCACCCAGCGCATCTTACCGTCGGGCCCTACAACGCGCTGCCATATGCGCCTGCGGCGCGCCCTGCGTGCGGTGCAGGAATACACACACAGCGCGATCGCACGGGGGCAAGAGGGGGCGGGAAGGAGGGAGGGAGGGTGACGGCCTGCTTGATGCAACAGGAAGATTTCCAACTCAAATCAAAACCAAACCAAAACCAAACTCAAATCAAAACCAAACCAAACCAAAACCAAAACCAAAACCAAACCAAAACCAAACCAAAACCAAACCAAAACCAAACCAACTCAACTCAACTAACCAAACCAAACAAAACCAAACCAAACCGAACCAAAGCCAAAACAAACCCAAACCAAAACCAAAACAAACCAAAACCAAAACGTACAAACCAAAACCTAACAAAACCAAACCAAACCGAAACCAAACCAAACCAAACCAAGCAAAACAAACTCAAACCAATACCAACTCGAAACCAAACCAAACCCAAACAAAAACAAAACCACTCGAAACCAAACCAAACCCAAACCGAACCAAAACCTAACCCAAACCAAAACCAAAACCAAACCAAAATCCAAAGTTCAAAACCACACCTCGGGGTAGTGCGTGGACATCATGGTGACCGCCTGCTTGATGAAGAGGATGATGTCCGCCTTCGTGGCGATGGCGAGAGTGACCCCCTTGAGGTCGAGGACGGTAGTACACCGGTCCGCGTCGTTGGGGTTGATCACCGACCACAGGTACTCCATCTGAGGGGTTGAGCGCACTGGCGTGTTTGCCGCCCCCCCCCGAAAAAAAAACAGCGCGCCCTCTGTTTGTTGACACCACCCACCCACCCTCCCTCCCTCCTTCCCGCCCCCTCTTGCCCCCGTGCGATCGCGCTGTGTGTGTATTCCTGCACCGCACGCAGGGCGCGCCGCAGGCGCATATGGCAGCGCGTTGTAGGGCCCGACGGTAAGATGCGCTGGGTGCAAAGCCTCGATAGTCCCGCGGCCGCCCCTGCCGCCGTTCCTGCCATGGTGACTACCTCGGCGACAGCGCCGGCGGCAGCATCGGCAACTTCGGCTGCTGCTGCCGCGATTACTCCCTCCTCTGCTGCGTACCAGCCGCCGTCCTTTTCTCCCGCGGCGGCAGCAAGCAGCAGCTCCGACGCCGCCGCCGCCGCCGCCGCCAGCAGAACAGACGAGACGAGGCGCGGTCGGGTGGGACACGCGGCCGCTGCGGCCGCGGCCAGCGCTGCCGCGGTGGTTCGGTACTGGACCACCTCTAGACCGCCCGGACAGCAGCGACCACCAGCAGAGGCCTCCTCGAGCGAGCAGCAGCGGCAGCAGCAACAGCTCTCAGGGGTCCAGTCGGCGGCGGGCGAAGCTGTGGACGGGGCCAGAGGGCGCCCACAAACGGCGGCGGCGGCGGCGGGACCGGAAGAGGCAGAGGCGTTGCTGTCGGCCGCCGAGAGGGGAGAGGGGTTCTCGTCGCCTGATGAGCTAGACGCGAACCGTCAGGGTTTCGAGTCGTCTGGGGACTGGTCGGAACCATCAGGGATCAGCGCAGGGCAGGAAAGTAGTGGTGGCGGCGGTCGCGGTGGGGGTGGTGGTGGTGGCGGCGGCAGCGGCCGTGGCGGTGGCGGTGGTGGCGGTGCTAAGGAGAAGCTTTTTCCGGTGGTAATGGCGGCGGACACGGCGGCCGCGACGAGGACCCGCTGCGACTCGTTCGGAGATGAGGTCATGATGACCAAGTGTCCCGGTTACTACACCACGTAAGGATTACTAATACAGATGCCGCTCGGACGGGTCGCGGTTTTATTCGTGTCCTGAATCGCCTGCAGAGTTGGACTCACACCGCGTTGCGAAGTCGCTGGTTGCCAAAGGGTGCCGGTCGCTCCGGGGAAACGTGTCTCTGCTCCCATGGGGCGCGGTAGCTAACCTGCCGTTGTCGAGGACAACGGTGGTCGTCTGTGGTCGTTCTCTGCTGTCGGGGCCTCGAAAAAGCGCTGATATATTTCCCCCCGTAAGAGAACGGTGCTGCCACGCAAGTGCACCCATCTCCTGTCTTTGAATGCGTTCGTATTTGGTCTTTCAACGCATTCATTTGTTTTCTCGAATGCCATTTATTGTCATTTCGTGTCGTGTCGTGTCGTGTCGTGTCGTACCTTGCCTTGCCTTGCCTTGCCTTGCCTTGCCTTGCCTTGCTTGCCTTGCCTTGCCTCTGCCTTGCTGCCTTGCCTTGCCTGCCTTACCTTGCCTTGTCTTGTCCTTTCTTGTCCTTTCTTGTCTTCTTTTCATTGTGAAGCTTCTTGGACGGAGGCGGTCTCGCGCTGGACGAGGCCGCCGACGGAGAGCTGGTCGCCCGACCGCACCCTCTCCCCCCATCCGCCACTCGAAAGGGCCCCGCCGCCGGCGAAGCCTCCTCGGCAACCAATGCCCGAGGCACCCCCGCCACCACCTTCGGAGCCGCCGCCACCGCCGCGTTATCCGGGTCAGCTGGAGGAGGCGCGGGGGGGGTAGGGCTAGGGACGGGGCCGGGCGCGAGGCAGAGCGAGAGCGGCACTTGGGCGGAGGGGGCCGCGCGACGGAGAGAGGCGCGGCGGGAGGAGGCGGCGAGCGAGGAGTGGGTGAACGCTACCCGCACGGAGGTGGCGGGGCTCTGCGAGGTTGCGGCGAACCTTTCTGGCAGGTACGGCGTAATGCTATGTCTACGCGTCGTGTTTGTTTACCATGCCATACCATATATATTCAACGCTTGTACTTGTTCTCCTTTCTCTTTTTCCATCCCATCCCATCCCATCTGTTGTCTTTGCACTACTTTTTCCAGCTCCCTCCCTTCAAGTTATTAACTCAGATCCGGGGTACTGCTGCTGTTGAGCTTTACTATTCGTTTCCAATCGGTGTTACTGGTTACTAAGAGGTTCTTTGGATGGGGACTGGATCTGGGGATGTGGGCGTGGCGTTTTCGTCGAATATAGGAGGGAGGGGAGGAGGGCAGGAGATGGAAAGGGGGGAGGAGGGGCTGGAGGAGAGCTGGGGGGTGTACTCATGTCTTGCATGGCCGTGGTCGTATGACCATAGACCCTCGCACCCCTATATATTCAATGCCGCACGTCGGGTTTTCACGGTAGGGAGGGGTGAGGGGTGAGGGGAGGAGAGGTTGCCCCGCTCGCGGTCTTTGTGCGACAAAGAAGGCGGCATGTATGTGCGTGTGGGGTTCTTCTTCTCTTCGCTAACCCGTACAGCAGTTTTCTCGGTCCGAACCGCCCCCGCCTTGACCCCGCTCTGTCATAGCGGCGGCTTGCTGTAAATCGGCGACGCCGAGACGGTGGGGGGTTGTTTTGTTTTCACATAGCGTCACTCACTGTTAATGACAAAAACAACGGAGACGACGGTCGCTTTTTCTGTCGGACGAAGTTGCCGCCCCACCCGCCCGCCCGCACGCTCTCGTGAGGTACCGGGGGGGGGTCGTGAGGTACCGGGGGGGGGTCGTGAGGTACCGGGGGCGGGCGGTTGCTACGGGTATGTAACGTTTCCGTCTTGTAAGCGGGAATAAGGAGAGACCGATCGGTGGTGGAAGGTTTGACGGACGAGTTAGTTTGAGCGCCGCGCCCCGATTAAGTGTCAATGGGTATTACTGTTTCAAGCGCTTCAAAAAGGAGGGAAGCCGGGGCGATGTGGGGTGGTTCGGCGGCGGGAAATTGTGTGTTAAGCGCCCCGATTATATGTGTGTGTGGCTTTTATTTGACAACCCGAGAGGTCGCCTACTGGTACATACCTGGTACCGGATACTACTCTAGCCCGAAATATACGTACCGTTTGTCCATTAATGTGTAGTCAAAAGGTTTATTATATTTCGGGACAGCGTGGTATAAAGCATTGCCCCACGAGCACATCACGATGCTTGACCGTATCCCCTGCCCCCCCCCCCCCCCCCCCCCCCCCCCCGTGCATGCATGCTATATACCGCCCCGCACACGCTCCCTGCCTGCTCATCTGTTCGTCTCGGTCCCGCGTGTGTCTGTGTGTGTCTGTGCCTGTGTGTCTGTGTGCTACGCTTTCCCCTGGCTGTGAATGCTGCGACCATGTCGTAAACCAGAAACACAGCTGGTTTTTGGACCAACTGAGGCTGTTGCAGGCGCCGCACGGCGCTGGCATGGAAGCGATGCGAATAGAGGTACGCCTGTACCTGGTATGTATTTTGTGTACGTACGTAGTACAGTCATCGCGAGCACCTGCGCGCGCGTGTGTGTTTGTGTTTATGGATATATGTATGTGCTTGTTTATTTTTGTGTATGGGTGTGTACGCTTGTGTATCCTTGTGATACGCGTGTGTGCTTGTGTGTATGTTTGTGTGCTTGTGTGTGCTGGCGCGTGCTTGTGTGTGCTGTGCCGTGTGCTCGGGTATGCTTGCTGTATGCTTGTGTATACGTGTGTTTGATTGTGTTTGGGGTTTTGTGCATGCTTGTGTCTATGCTTGTGTATCTCCTTGTGTGCTTGTACCTATAATATGTGCTGTTTCCCTTTTTTCAGTTGTGCTTTTTTTGGCCTATGCACTTCGTACTTGCACTGTACCTGGTACTATTATTACGAACCAAGCGAGTTGCTAATTTCCACGTATAGTAAAGGGGGTCATTTTGAGCCGGGTGATGTCCGGCCGAAAAAACATCCCAAAATGTACGTATTTACCGGTACCGCAGTAGTGGTCCCTCTATAATGCGGGTTCAACAGTGCCGGTTGACCTCTGCAGTTACTGAAATTGCTTNCCCACCCGACCGCGCCTCGTCTCGTCTGTTCTGCTGGCGGCGGCGGCGGCGGCGGCGTCGGAGCTGCTGCTTGCTGCCGCCGCGGGAGAAAAGGACGGCGGCTGGTACGCAGCAGAGGAGGGAGTAATCGCGGCAGCAGCAGCCGAAGTTGCCGATGCTGCCGCCGGCGCTGTCGCCGAGGTAGTCACCATGGCAGGAACGGCGGCAGGGGCGGCCGCGGGACTATCGAGGCTTTGCACCCAGCGCATCTTACCGTCGGGCCCTACAACGCGCTGCCATATGCGCCTGCGGCGCGCCCTGCGTGCGGTGCAGGAATACACACACAGCGCGATCGCACGGGGGCAAGAGGGGGCGGGAAGGAGGGAGGGAGGGTGGGTGGGTGGTGTCAACAAACAGAGGGCGCGCTGTTTTTTTTTCGGGGGGGGGCGGCAAACACGCCAGTGCGCTCACACATTCCACTCTGCCCTCTTCTGGTGCCTCCCCAAGATTTCGTCGACTCGTAAGGATTCAGTCTCGACGACGTACAGCCCCGGGGGGTACATATATAAGACCGCTTCGAAACCTCCGTGGGCTATTCTGTTTCAAGGGACTCTTTAGGCCGGGCGACACTCAAAAACGCCACCCGTAAACCGCAACCTCGCGGTGCCTAATATATACCGCGCGAGCGAGCGCTGCTTTGCTCGCGTCAGCTCCTGGGGCTCGCTCGCAGCGTCGTTTATTTGGTCCTGCACGCGGGTGAGGCTACTCGAGCTTCGCTGCCGTGGGACCGACGTACCGCGACCCAAAGAGTCGAGACAGAAGTGCTGTCTGAACAACCCTCTACGTAGGAGGAGCGTGAAGAATATTCAACCACCGAGAGAGAGAGAGAGAGAGAGAGATGTGCGCGTGCAGTGCAGTGTGGTGCAGCTCATTTGCATCGATCGTACTTCGGCCACAAACCGCCTTATTATGCCCCCGCCCCCTCGCCTCCCCCCGCAGTTCGGGCTCTTGCTATTTTTTTGCGCGCGCGTGGCCGATGCCATTGTATTGATATGCCAAATCAATCGTCAGGTCAGCATTATTCGACATAGTGTTTCCCCCTCTTGGGAGTGAAGTCTCATAACAACAAAAGGATATGAAGTCAACTCAAGTCACTCACAATGACGAGCTCTTCAAGGCCGTACGTACGACCGGACTACCAGGTGGCTGATAACCAGGGTTCTTCACGGGCCAGGACGGTTTTTTAATGATCTCATGGGTCGAGTCGGGTCAGGAGGTTTTCAATTATCATGGGTCGGGTCGGGTCGGGTCGGGTCGGGTCACCCTTACCTGGCAAAACCCGACTTGACCCCCCGATATTTTTATTCCCGACCCGAGAACAGCCCTGCCGATATACAGCCTCTTCACTACGACGCGGCCCCAACTGCGCCTTTCTTCCTATTCGCCCTATGTTTGCCCCCCCATCTTCAATTCCAGCAACAACAAACCCGGCAAGCCCTTCTACGTATTTACTCGTAGAGGTTACGACTGCCCCGTCACACCTTTTCAGTCTCCCCTGCCCCTCCTTTTTTTATGCTTGCCGTCCTACAGTAGATTGAATCTCAAACAAACCCAGGTTGTCCTTTTACCTCTCTATCCCAAAACTATAAGGACCGTTCGTACACTAAAACTCAATGCAAACAGTCCTTTATTATGAGACATGTAATTGTTACATACCGTATCACACGGGTGATAAGGTAAAACACCCCCCCCCTTGTTGGAATTTTTTTCCGAGACCGATTTTCTCTTCTCGACAACGACGACCCAATATGGAAAAAAAACATTTACATAAGTTCTTCTTACGAGCCACCACCATTTTCGNAAAATTCAAAATTATCTTGAAACCCATCTCCGCAAGCTGTGTTTATTGACCACTTCATTACTGAAACCACATATTTGGGGACAAACTACTTGGAATTAGTGTAGAATAGGTTTTTCGTTTCTGAATGGGTCAAGACACTTCGATCGCGTAACGAGTACGCGTACGAGTATTATATATATACGTATATTTCCTAAAACAAAATTATTTTGAAAAAAAAAAAAAAAGTGATCAGTGAAATCGAGGATTTCGTCGAAACTCTCATATTTGCAAGCTGTGTGTGACACATACTTTGATCGCGCGTACTACGGGTGTACTACAATATCATGAAGGTTACTCGTATATCATTACATAATGTTATAGCTATTAATAGGAATTCCACCGACTCGTATATATTTCAATGGGTTTTGCTTAGTACTCCGTATTGTGGAACTCAGGGGGGGGTGTACTTCGTATGATATGTGCATACATTTTGATACGCCCGGGGCACGTAACATATACTGGTAAATATACATATGCTATGTGTCCCCACCATGACTTAAACAACAGGTTAATTGTATATTATACTGCGTGAGGACACATAAAACCCGTACGTGTTAATAATACGCGCGATCGAAGTATCACACACAGGACACAGCTAGCGAAGATGAGTTTCGACGAAATCCTCGATTTCACAGCTGTTGTTTTTTTATTATTATGGCGAACGATAGTAAATAGGACCAAAACTTGTTACAGTAGTAAAAATCCGGAAATATAAAGTTGTTTTTTTTTTCCGTGTTTACCGTAAGTCCTATTTACTATGGTCCCCCGTACTACTCTAGTTGATGTGGCTTGAGCTACGTAGCGCTGGCAAACGAGGGACACGGTATTCAGCGGGTGAGTGCTATATACGATAGAGGTAAAAAGGTATACCTTTTTTTGGCTGAAAACGTTTTCTGAATGAATGGAGGGGTATGTTCCTTAATCCAAAGTCGCCAGAATATGTTTCCATTTTTTTTGTGTGTGTGTGTGTGTGTGTTTGCGATATTTTTCGAAGTCTCATAACAACAAAAGGATATGAAGTCAACTCAAGTCACTCACAATGACGAGCTCTTCAAGGCCGTACGTACGACCGGACTACCAGGTGGCTGATAACCAGGGTTCTTCACGGGCCAGGACGGTTTTTTAATGATCTCATGGGTCGAGTCGGGTCAGGAGGTTTTCAATTATCATGGGTCGGGTCGGGTCGGGTCGGGTCGGGTCGGGTCACCCTTACCTGGCAAAACCCGACTTGACCCCCCGATATTTTTATTCCCGACCCGAGAACAGCCCTGCCGATATACAGCCTCTTCACTACGACGCGGCCCCAACTGCGCCTTTCTTCCTATTCGCCCTATGTTTGCCCCCCCATCTTCAATTCCAGCAACAACAAACCCGGCAAGCCCTTCTACGTATTTACTCGTAGAGGTTACGACTGCCCCGTCACACCTTTTCAGTCTCCCCTGCCCCTCCTTTTTTTATGCTTGCCGTCCTACAGTAGATTGAATCTCAAACAAACCCAGGTTGTCCTTTTACCTCTCTATCCCAAAACTATAAGGACCGTTCGTACACTAAAACTCAATGCAAACAGTCCTTTATTATGAGACATGTAATTGTTACATACCGTATCACACGGGTGATAAGGTAAAACACCCCCCCCCTTGTTGGAATTTTTTTCCGAGACCGATTTTCTCTTCTCGACAACGACGACCCAATATGGAAAAAAACATTTACATAAGTTCTTCTTACGAGCCACCACCATTTTCGCTGTGTAGTGTGCCCCCCCCCCACCCCCCCCTCCCCCCGCCCCCACCTTGGGTACGGAGAAACCTTTGGGTATGGAGAAAATCGGCTCTGAATTTCACGCCAGGGGGGTGTGTTATGTTACGTGTCATACGGTATGTAGAGGTTACGACTCCCCCCTCCCCTGACATGTCCGCCTAGTTGGTGAAAACCCAACGTGCTCCGTCCCGGCACTGTATCTAGGGATGCGAGGGTCTATGGTCATACATACGACTACGGCCATGCACTACATGAGTGCCCCCCCCCGCCCCAGTCAGGCAAAGCCAACGCACAAAAAATAATAGTCACCTTTTCTGTCGTTCTGTGAGCCACACGGGGCGCTGCAATCGGAACGGCGTGGCCTGAACCTTTCCAGAAGCTTCACCCAGAAACGCCCCCACTCGGCTTCCAAGCCCATGCCGGTCGCCGTCGCTCTCGCCCCCATCCAGCCAGTCACCCCCACCCCCGCTGTTTGAAGGCATCCATAATATCATACAAAACACACACGAGGGGCGGCATTCGTAATGTTGGCGTGGCGTGATTAGGTTACGGTCATTTATGCGCACTAACTATAATATCAACATCACCTATAGGCCAGATCATCGATTCCTACTTCATGATCTACAAGACAACAGTAGGCCTTTCAGAGTACATATATGCCTCATCCCGTATAGTCTATTCATATGGCTCCATGTCCCTGGGTGGGAGAAGTACGGGGGCTCTGCACGATCTACTGCTGTAGCTCGTAGGGAAATATTTCCTGGGCTGGATCTGTACTTAAAACAGATCCTCCTGCACAGCATCTGATACATACGGCAGGTTAGGATCTACGTAGAAGATCTACGTAGATGATCTACGTAGACCGTGTGATCCGACCGAGAGAGGTGCATACACTATTACGTGCAGCCGGATAGATCCTACGTAAAAGAAAATTATGAAGCAGGATGGATCTACTATATATCTCCGCGTTGCGTCCGACAGGTATTTTTATTTATTTTCTACTCCTTCCCCACAGCGCGTATAATACCCAGTTTACGATAGTCACAAGGTGTATCCATCAGCGCGAGCTCCTTCGCGATACGTATAGACGAAGCCGAAGCCGGGCGGTGCGAGAGCCTTGTATATGACAAAATAATAATTGTGATTTTTTCGCCAGGCGGCGCGTTTTCGCTCCGCGGCCGCGCGGCCGGCCTCGATAATAGTCACCTTTTCTGTCGTTCTGTGAGCCACACGGGGCGCTGCAATCGGAACGGCGTGGCCTGAACCTTTCCAGAAGCTTCACCCAGAAACGCCCCCACTCGGCTTCCAAGCCCATGCCGGTCGCCGTCGCTCTCGCCCCCATCCAGCCAGTCACCCCCACCCCCGCTGTTTGAAGGCATCCATAATATCATACAAAACACACACGGGGGGCGGCATTCGTAATGTTGGCGTGGCGTGATTAGGTTACGGTCATTTATGCGCACTAACTATAATATCAACATCACCTATAGGCCAGATCATCGATTCCTACTTCATGATCTACAAGACAACAGTAGGTCTTTCAGAGTACATATATGCCTCATCCCGTATAGTCTATTCATATGGCTCCATGTCCCTGGGTGGGAGAAGTACGGGGGCTCTGCACGATCTACTGCTGTAGCTCGTAGGGAAATATTTCCTGGGCTGGATCTGTACTTAAAACAGATCCTCCTGCACAGCATCTGATACATACGGCAGGTTAGGATCTACGTAGAAGATCTACGTAGATGATCTACGTAGACCGTGTGATCCGACCGAGAGAGGTGCATACACTATTACGTGCAGCCGGATAGATCCTACGTAAAAGAAAAATATGAAGCAGGATGGATCTACTATATATCTCCGCGTTGCGTCCGACAGGTATTTTTATTTATTTTCTACTCCTTCCCCACAGCGCGTATAATACCCAGTTTACGATAGTCACAAGGTGTATCCATCAGCGCGAGCTCCTTCGCGATACGTATAGACGAAGCCGAAGCCGTTTTTTGGGCGAAGTATAGAGTTCCTATACTATAATCAAGTCACCACCAAACACTCTCAGAGCATGTCCTGTATAGGCAGGTGCACCTCTTTCGGAGCATTCCTCGTTTCGAAAAAGACAAAACGACACCCTCCGAAGGCCAAAACCTGAATCCATTCAGAACTGACAAAAAAATATCCCACAACAATTTCCAAGAATTTTGTCCCCCCAAATACGTGGGGGCCAGTTCTTAAGGGGTTATATATAACATGGTGCACCCCTATCGTACCCCCCAAAAAAGACAAAACGACACCACACTCCCGGAAAGGTCAGAATGAACAAACAAAACGACGACAGTGCGGTGGGACTGCCAAGTTTCTCCAGGTCGGGTTACGGCTGACTTACTTATAATGCTGTAGTACGAGTGTACCAGGTGCTGTTGGACAAAGGAGATCGTTCATCGGCTTTGCACTGCCATGTTTCTCCAGGTCGGGTTACGGCTGACTTACTACCACTGTAGCACCAGCCGTAAAATTGCAGGTACGTGCTGTGGGCTGTTAGAACTGCACGTACTTTTGCTCCATCTTTACCCTTGCTCCCACCCGGACCTGATCCCACCCGGATCTGATCCCATTTGGCACCCTGCTCCCACCCACAAGGTGCAGAAATATAATCAGCCCTCCGCAGGAGCCGCCGGAGGCCCACCTGGCACCTCGATCCCATTTTGTTCCTTTTTAGGCCATACATATCTACAACAACTCCTGCTATACATATAACCGTATTGAATGTACGTGCAGATTCGTTAGGCTCGCACGCACGTGCAAGTTCTCCGGAGCCGATCTAGATAGTATATAGAGGTGCACCAACCATGTTTCTTTTTTTTCTGAGGCTTCTCGCTTGAGAACCTCTATACTAATCGTGAGCCACCCAAAAACTGATTTTTCCAGACAAAAAATAAAAAGTGGTCACTCAACGAACAATAACAATCCCATGATGACCTCTAGAAAATAGATTTTTTAGAGTTGAATTGATCGCGGTTTTAGCATACCTCTCCCCTGTCCGGGCGAAACCTCGACGTGCTCCGTCCCAGCATTGTAGGGATGCGAAGGTCGAAGGTCATACCACTAGGACCATGCATGACGTGCGGCTAATGAGTACACCCCCCCCCTATGGTCATACGACTACGGCCATGCATGAAAATGAAGTACACCCCACCCCGCCCGTGTCTGGGTCTCGAACATGTGTTGCGGGGGTGTCGGAGTATTGTTTTTTGCGTGTACTCTGGAATAGTTTACTGTAGGCCTTGCCTGGTACATGTAGTGCCACAGCATCTGCTTGGAGTCCAGCCCCACTTTTCTCAGCTCCTCGTCGTCGATCTTGCCCAGCTGTTCGTAGTAGATCACCGCACCCGTTTTGTCCTGCACGAAACAACATATAGCACACAGATAGGGGGAAAACACAAACGAAAAAAAAAAGGAAATTGGAAGAAATAAAACTTGCCAAAACAAAAAGAAAGTGCCAAAAAAAAAGAAGAAAAAGCCAAAACAAGAACTGGGACAAGATATCTCCCCACCTACGTGCTCGAGTCTACATATCGATACAAAAAAGCGACGGAACGAACCTACCATACCCTACCCTACCCTACCCTACCCTACCCTACCCTACCCTACCCTACCCTACCCGAACCGATCGAGCCAACCGAACCGGATTGGAGAGATAGAACCAAACCGAACCGAACCGAACCGACATGAACAGATACAACCGAATCAGACCCAACCGAAGCAATCAAACTAACCGAACTGAACTAACCGAACCGATTGATAGATTCAAACCGAATCGACGGCGCTTTTACCTTTCCGTGGAAGTACGTCGGGTAGTGTTTCTTGATGAGGTCGAAGCGAGGGTGCGGGGTGGCCAGCGCATCGTTAGCCCCCGACTCCTGCCTCCACAGCACCGTCGCCTGAACCCATGGATATGCAGACGCCGGCAGGCGCAGGCATAAAACGTGAATAGGCGTAGAATGTAGACACAGGCGTAGCACCGGACACACGAAAACGTCAAAACAGGCAGAGAAAAGAAAAGAACGATACGTACGTACTACCATGCCATTTTTGTTCCCAAAAAAGAGACAAGAGACACAAGCCAGCGTAAGCAGACAGAGTGACGGCAATGAGCAGACACGCCGGCAGCAATAAGCAGACACGCCGACACCAATAAGCAGACGCACAGAAAACAGTAAGCAGACCCCCAAGACGGGGGGGGCACAAGACAACAACAGGCAGGCGAAGACAGAATCAAGACGAACACAAACACGAACACAGACACACATCTATAGGACATAACCTACCAACGTCACCTACTAGTAATAACACGACACCACCCTAACCACAGCAAAAAAAAACACACACCAACTCTACACGGCAACAAAACCAACACTATACTACCACCACCAGACAACACCAAAACCAACACCCCCTTCCCTCCTCATCTACCCTTACCCCCCCCTAGGTCCCTATTTACTATTTACCATGGATTCCCGTAATAGTTGAATTGATGACCGTTATACCCGTTTCGGTAGGTCAGAACAGTGCAGGGCCAGTTCTTGATATGCGTGTACCGGTATATACGAGCAGTTCCATGATCGTTCAGACGGTTACAGCAGGCATGGACAAATCAATTCGGTGCAGTTCATGCTGCCTGCACGTTGCAGCTGTTCAATGGGACGTGCTTATATTTGGAGTTGGAGGAGAATACACCTTCGTACTGCAGTAGTTCATGGACCGTTCTGGGGTACACCAATTCATTGCAGTTTGTGCAGGCCGTGGTAGTTAGTTTGTACGAGCAGTTCTTCGCATTATGATAGAGGCCGAAAATCCGAACAAACGTATAGATGTCAAGATCATACTAATCTGTTAACCCCTTAAGAACTGGTCCCACGAATTTGGAGACAAACTACTTGGAAGTAATGTGGGATTTTTTTTTTCAGTTCTGTATGGGTTAAAGCTAGGATCTCAACCGATTTTTTCAAAGGGGTTTCACCCTAGGTTTTATTATACTGTACCTGCACTTCATTGCATTTCGTGATTCGTTGCCGACGAACTGCTTCATGGCTTCAAAATCATGACCGCGCCTCCGCCATTGGAGCGGAACTCCCCATTCTAACCCCTAGTACCGTATGCATAACACGCAGCAAGCTTAACACACCCATTGCTGCTGCTGCTGCTGCTAACCTGATGGACAGCTGATGAAGTGCGAGAGCGGGGAGGCGGACGGGAAGCCGACAGACGACGCCCCCGAGATGAACGAGGCAGACGTGCCACCGATGCCCGACAGCTTCCTGCTGGCCGAGTGCGGAGACTACGACAAGGCTTACGCTAGATGGAAGGTATGGTGGCGGTGATGGCGATGGTGGTGGTGATGGTGGTGTTGGTGGTGATGGTGGTGGTGGTGTGGATGGTGTTCTTGGTGTTACGGTGGAGTGCGGGGGGGGGAGGGAGGGGAGGGAGGGGGGTACTCGTTTGTTGCTTCTCTTAGTCGTTTGGCCATTGACCGCGCATCTCATTCGATACGCTAGATGGAAG
>MEHQ01002870.1:333105-399532 GCA_008828725.1 Saccharina japonica | reverse complement strand
AGGGCCCGAATTAACGAGTATAAAATAAATTCAATTTGGAAAAAATAAAATTCAAATTCGCTTTTCATTGGTCAACACGCGCACCAGCACCAAATATTATGCCCCAAGATCCTAACCTTTGGTGCTGGTGCGTGTGTTGACCAATGAAAAGCGGATTTGAATATATTTTTTTTCCAAATTGAATTTTTTTTTTCATCGTTAAAACGGGCCCTTACGGTACACACACAAAAAAAAACAAAAAACTACCTACGTATTTCCCTATTTTTACTACGTAACAATATTTGGTCCCGTATTTACCAAGAATGGTCCCCCATAAGTATGACAAATTAGGAACAGCCTCGAAGTGTCCTGAACTGCTGCAAAAAGCTGAACGGTCACCAACTACTTGTAGTGATATACACCACGAGCTGCATGAAACTGCTGTGCTGCACTCTGATGCAACGGACGGTCCGTTCTACTCGTACACGGCCACTATGGCCGGTACTTGTAGCGACCATTGGGATCTTCCTAAGAATACCTTGACCGTCCTTGTCTTAACCCCTGAAGAACTGGTACCCCGAATTTGGTGACAAACTACTTGGAATTAGTGTGGGACATATTTTTCAGTTCTGAATGGGTTAACGTCCAGAGTAGTCTGAAATATGATATCTGAATTCTGGTACTTCGCACATACCATGAACTGCAGCGCCGAGATCTGAAATGAAGTGCAAGATTGAACCTAGCGAGAACTGACCTTGATGTATCTGACGGAGCTGTGCCTCTCTTGCAGCCTCGCGACAACGCAGAGTTGCATGAACTACTATCATACGAGCTCACATTTATGAAAGACCACGAGCAGCAATGCGCTGTCTTGAATCCCGCTACAGACAACAAACAGAACGGTCACGAAATCGCTCATACAAATGGCGTGAGCTTTATTTCTACCCATCCGCCGGAGGATTGAAAAAAAAAACAAAAAAAAAACATACACACCGCGGACTGCTGTGCGGCATAGTATACGTACGATCATGAACTCGAACGAGCTGTGCGGTGCAGTCCACGGTATATATTAGTACTGAACGGCGATATCAGTACCCATCCAAATATCAAACCACGAAAGAAAGTGCACTGAGCTACTGAGCTACTGTCGTGGCCTGCAACGAACTAAACTGTAAACGCAGTTCGCTCTTGAACCGCAACGGGCTGCACGGTACGATAATCAACTGCTGTAGCGAACTGCATTGGAACGCATGCTATATACAGTAAAGGTGCACCCCAGGCAGATTTTAGAGAGAAATAAAAGTGCTACTCGTACATAAACGATGAAAATTATGAAATGAAAAATATTGCAACGCAGGAATGGAATTTCGACGTTTTTGGGGGTTAATTAACCCCTTAAGAAATGGTCCCACGAATTTGGGAACAAACTACTTGGAATAAGTGTGGGGTAGGTTTTTCAGTTCTGAATGGGTTAAGAACTGGTCCCACGAATTTCGGGACAAACCACTTGGAATTAGTATGGAATACGTTTTTTAGTTCTCATGGACGAACTAAACTGTAAACGCAGTTCGCTCTTGAACCGCAACGGGCTCCACGGTACGATGATCAACTGCTGTGGCGAACTGCGCGGGACGCATGCTATATGCGGTGAAGGTGCATGCACCCAAGGCAGATTTCAGAGGGAGATAAAAGTGCTACGAGTACCCCCGATAAGCTATATCCCATGGCCTGAATGAAGAATGAAACGAAAAAATATATATTGCAACGCAAGAATGGAATTCCGGCGATTTTGAGTTAACCCCTTAGGGCCCGTATTAACGAAGACAGCAAAAATTCAATTTGGAAAAAATAAAATTCAAATACGCTTTTCATTGGTCAACATACGCACCAGCATCAAATATTAGGATCTTGGGGTCTAATCAATTTGAATTGGACGAAAAAACCAACAAGGTCCCAGGACCTTCTTTTCCAAAGAATTCAAATCAAATTGAGGAGTTGGCCCGACGTGGACCGGCATGTCCACGGTGGGCAAACGCCCCCGGTACAATCTGGTCATTTCTTGGTGGCATCGATGACCACGACCGAGGCGACAACACGTGAACCACAACCCGAGGCCACCGGGACAACAGCCGCGCCCACGCCTATAGACCATAGCACAGCGTACCCCGGCGGTGGCGCCTCAAAACCAATCATGGCGGTCGCAATCCCAACTTTTCAACCAGCTCGATGCTCCAACCCGATCAAAAACCGAGCGATCGACCCAAAAACAGCATGATACGCTCAAGACTTCGATAACACCATCGCCGCCCCTGTCTCGCCCGTGGCGTTCCAGGGATCCCTACGCCCACCCAGGAGACCCTGAGAGCGATAGCTTCCTAGCCTGGGCGGTCAAAAGCAAAAGTATGCTGGCGGCGGCGCGCACGCGTCGACGCATGCTTTCCCTCTCGTCTCCTCTCGTCGATTTTTTTCACCTGGGCGCTGTGACGCATGCTGCGTTTTTTCGATTTCATAAATATTTGATCGAGCAATTCACTATTCCCCATAGGACGCAAACCATTTTTTTTTTTTGCGAAATCACATTCAAATAGGATTTTATTTTCCAAATTGAATTTTTGCTGTCTTCGTTAAGATGGGCCCTTAACCCTTATAGGACTGGAGTCCCGTTTTGGGGACAAATTACTTAGAATTTGAGTGGTTTGTCCCCAAAACGGGACTGCAGTCCTAAAAGGGTTAAGAACTGGTCCCCCGTTTTTTGGGGACAAACCGCTTGGAATTAGTACGAACTACATTTTTTCTTCAGTTCTGAATGGGTTTAGGAGCCCCCCACCGTCATTCCGAACACGTTTCATTCAAAAACTGCTTTATAATACTCGTACCTATATCGTACCACGCGTCATGGTATTCGTATGTACGATCATGAACTGCTGTAAGCGAACTGACCTTGATGATGTATCTGACGGAGTTGGGCTTCTCCGGCCCCTGCGACAGCGCGGCGGGAACTCCCTGGTACCGCCACACCACCACTACCATCATCACCGAAATGACCACATCCAGAGCCACCTGGTGCCAACAACGAAATGTGGTGCCAACAATAGAATTAAAAAAAAAAAAACGGAAAAATCAGCAGAATCAAAGAAATACAAATTGTGCTAGACACGCATGTGTATGTATATTTACGAAATTAAATTAAATTACAAAAAAAAACACGACACACCTCCGGTGAGTGAAAGTTTACTCGTGACTCGTTTTGGCAAGCTGCGCGTGATACTAATTAGGGGACCTATGGTAACACAAAAACCTATATATTTACATATTTTTACTAACAATAGTTGGTCCTATTTACTATGGTCCTCCGTAATATGTACGGTACCTGGTACAACCAAAAAAAGGAACATGCATTGCCAAACATACTTGAAAATAAAAAAAACATGAATGCGACCGAGACATTTTACAGCAGAGACGCAAAAACACACACCACCTTAGAGCAGGCACAAAAAAGGCGGTATCACATCAATCGCCATGCAAAGAGAGGCAACTTTTTGTGTCAACCTATACCATCGCAACTCAATAACATGTTTTAGATCCCACGGTTTGGTATCCCTCGTGGTGCGCTTTCCGTATCAACAACTATATATATACAATCGCAACCACGCGACCAGCAACGACGTCAACACACCCATACCAGCGCAAACAACAAACGCCAACACCAACACCCATACCACCCACCACCACCACCACCACCACCACCAACACCACCAACACCAACAACAACACAGTACTAACACCACCACCACCACCACGAGTACCAGCTGCAACAGCACTAGCACCAACAATGACGTCCCGTACATTGGAACCAACACCGATACCAACGCTACAGTAGCACCAACTTCGCTCACCAAAGAAAGCGGCAGCAAAAGATAAATGCAACACACGAAACACACGAAACACAAGAAAAGTAACGAACACACACAACATACCAGGTACATAAACGCATAAAACCGCAATTTAAAAAAAAAAATCACCAGTTACAAATCAAAGCACGAAAAAAAAAGTATGAGGGACAAGACACATGTAACCACAAAAAAACATTTATACCTGGTACCAAAGCACCTAAAACCGCAAAAACAAACATAAAACCGCAAAAACAAATCTAAAACCGCAAAAACAAAAATAAACCCACATCAAAAAATAAAAAATGCGTCCTTACCTCTAGCGCCACCGGGAGTTCCCAAGAGAATAGGAGGCGGGGTGCGCGAGCGGCCAGGGCCTTCACCAATGAAAACGCCACCAGAACGGCTCCCAGGCCCAGCAACTGTTCTGTTCTGTTTCCACTATTTGACATGAACAGTTGCTGGGCCTGGGAGCCGTTCTGGTGGCGTTTTCATTGGTGAAGGCCCTGGCCGCTCGCGCACCCCGCCTCCTATTCTCTTGGGAACTCCCGGTGGCGCTAGAGGTAAGGACGCATTTTTTATTTTTTGATGTGGGTTTATTTTTGTTTTTGCGGTTTTAGATTTGTTTTTGCGGTTTTATGTTTGTTTTTGCGGTTTTAGGTGCTTTGGTACCAGGTATAAATGTTTTTTTGTGGTTACATGTGTCTTGTCCCTCATACTTTTTTTTTCGTGCTTTGATTTGTAACTGGTGATTTTTTTTTTTAAATTGCGGTTTTATGCGTTTATGTACCTGGTATGTTGTGTGTGTTCGTTACTTTTCTTGTGTTTCGTGTGTTTCGTGTGTTGCATTTATCTTTTGCTGCCGCTTTCTTTGGTGAGCGAAGTTGGTGCTACTGTAGCGTTGGTATCGGTGTTGGTTCCAATGTACGGGACGTCATTGTTGGTGCTAGTGCTGTTGCAGCTGGTACTCGTGGTGGTGGTGGTGGTGTTAGTACTGTGTTGTTGTTGGTGTTGGTGGTGTTGGTGGTGGTGGTGGTGGTGGTGGTGGGTGGTATGGGTGTTGGTGTTGGCGTTTGTTGTTTGCGCTGGTATGGGTGTGTTGACGTCGTTGCTGGTCGCGTGGTTGCGATTGTATATATATAGTTGTTGATACGGAAAGCGCACCACGAGGGATACCAAACCGTGGGATCTAAAACATGTTATTGAGTTGCGATGGTATAGGTTGACACAAAAAGTTGCCTCTCTTTGCATGGCGATTGNCAATCGCCATGCAAAGAGAGGCAACTTTTTGTGTCAACCTATACCATCGCAACTCAATAACATGTTTTAGATCCCACGGTTTGGTATCCCTCGTGGTGCGCTTTCCGTATCAACAACTATATATATACAATCGCAACCACGCGACCAGCAACGACGTCAACACACCCATACCAGCGCAAACAACAAACGCCAACACCAACACCCATACCACCCACCACCACCACCACCACCACCACCAACACCACCAACACCAACAACAACACAGTACTAACACCACCACCACCACCACGAGTACCAGCTGCAACAGCACTAGCACCAACAATGACGTCCCGTACATTGGAACCAACACCGATACCAACGCTACAGTAGCACCAACTTCGCTCACCAAAGAAAGCGGCAGCAAAAGATAAATGCAACACACGAAACACACGAAACACAAGAAAAGTAACGAACACACACAACATACCAGGTACATAAACGCATAAAACCGCAATTTAAAAAAAAAAATCACCAGTTACAAATCAAAGCACGAAAAAAAAAGTATGAGGGACAAGACACATGTAACCACAAAAAAACATTTATACCTGGTACCAAAGCACCTAAAACCGCAAAAACAAACATAAAACCGCAAAAACAAATCTAAAACCGCAAAAACAAAAATAAACCCACATCAAAAAATAAAAAATGCGTCCTTACCTCTAGCGCCACCGGGAGTTCCCAAGAGAATAGGAGGCGGGGTGCGCGAGCGGCCAGGGCCTTCACCAATGAAAACGCCACCAGAACGGCTCCCAGGCCCAGCAACTGTTCATGTCAAATAGTGGAAACAGAACAGCGGGGGGGGGGGGGGGGGTACTCAATTGTTGCCTGCCTTAGTCATTTGACCCTTGACCACGCATCCCTTTCGAGACGGAGCAGGGGGTGTCTGGTCGTGTGCTGCACGTTTGCTTGTAAAAACGTACGCTACAAGACAGCTGAGCTGCGAGATCGAGTTTTTGTTTCGCCACATTATTTTTAACAGTTGCATCCGCAACAGCAAAAACACTTAACACCACCACCACCACCACCACCACCACCACTGCTTGCACCAACCAACCCAATCCCTTCACCACCAACACCCTTCCCCACGAACACCACCCCACAACCCCCACAATAACCATCAACCAATACGATATCTCCACCACGACAGCGCCTATTTGCAGCATGCAGGCTACAAAAAAACACACAGCTCGAAAAAATATACCTACGGTAGTTTTTGGGGCACGGATGAACATTTGGTTATAGGGTTATTAGGGTTAGGGTTAGGGTTAGTCTAGCCGCCAAAAAGTTGTAATGTTCATCCGTGCCCTAAAAACTATTAATAGTATATTTTTTCGAGCCGTATTTTTGTTTTGCGGCCTGCATGCTGCAAAAAGGAGGTCCCCTCCACCACCACCACCACCACCATCACCATCAACCAACACGATATCTCCACCACCACCACCACCACCACCACCACCACCACCAACTTTCCCCCGCCTCCTGACCACCACAGCAACCACCACCACCACCACCACCACCACGCCCCCCCTCTTCATGCGACTCGCCCAACACCTCCCGGAGCTTCGCGCTTCGTGCAAGCAATGTCTTGCCTGGCTGGCGAAAACACAACGTGCTCCGTCCCGGCATTGTAGGGGTGCGAGGGTCTACAGTCATACCACTACGGCCAAATGCTATGAAAACGAAGTACCCCCCCCCCCCTCCGTCTGGAAAGGGATGCGTGGTCAATGGTCTAATGACTCAAGGCAAGCAACAGATCAGTGCGCCGTCCTCTATAGCCATACGACCACCACAACCACCACTGCGATAGAGGTTGGGCGTTTTTTTGATATTTGTTTTTTTACTGGCGGGGGTTCCTGAAATGAGTACCATAACTACTGCTGTACCAAATACCAGCATGGCTAAAATATCAATTCGGTTTGCAGTACCTCAAAAACAAAACACCTTCGATAGGTTCCGACGGTTTTAAGCGCCCGTTTGTTCCTAAAAAGGCATATTTTGGGGGGAGATATACTCGGATATAGAGAGATAGAGTTCCTATACGTACTACGAGTATTATCGAGATAATCAAGTTAGCAGCCTCCGAAAAATATATAATCAGTTACCGAACCACACGTTCCCCACTCCCCGACACCACCACCACCAACACCACCACGAACACCACCACCACCAACACCACCACGAACACCACCACCACCACCACCACCAACACAACCCACCACCACCCACCCCACCCACCCTCTCACCTGTCCCCCCAAGCACCACCGCCACCGCTACGGCCAGCTCGCTAACGATGACAATGATGGCCCTATGGGTTTATACCGTACAAGTACATATCATATCATCACCTCTCTGGAAGCGCTCTTGTTGTCCGTCCCCTCCTCTGTGTCGTCTCTCCTCCGCCGGGACGAGACGAGTATGCTGGCGGGGACGGTCAGCCCCATCACGTCGAACCACGCCGGCTTGTTGTCGCATGCCTGGTGGTTGATAGTAATTGGCACGCGAAACAAAACAAAACAAAACGAATCAAACAAATCAAACAAACAAACAATCACAACAAACGAACAATACAAACAAACAAACAAAACAAAACAAACACACAAAACAAACAAACGAACAAACGAACAAAACAAACAAAACAAAACAAACACACAAACCAACCAAACAAACAAACAGACAAACCAAACAAAACAAACAGACAAACAAACAAAACAAACAGACAAACAAACACACAAAACAAACACACAAAACAAACAAACAAACAAACAAACAAACAAACAAACAAACAAACAAACAAACAAACAAACAAAACAAAACAAACCAAACGAATAACTACGTATCAGCATATGCATAAGATCGTTCTACGTATCAGCATATGCATAAGATCGTTCTGGGACAAAAATCTGACACAATTTAAAGATTATTTCGAAGTAAAAAAGTTGAAAAGTAGCACAAAAAAAAAGACATCACCCTCTCTTGTCAACGAAACTATTTATCTCGCAGCTATGGTCATACGACTACGGCCATGCACGACATGAGTACACCCCGCCCCCCCCTCGCCCCCCCCGCCCCTCGCCCTCCTTCGGCCCTGCACGACGACTACACACGACTATGCACGACATGAGTATACACTGTACTACAGTAGGTTGTACTTTGTATTTTGTGTATACTTCGGATACATTTTCCCTGAGGTAGTCTTCCACTCCAGAGTTTTCAGGAGAGCCTGTCCTGTGACCGCAGACTAGATTTTTGGCAATTTGTTTGATCTCAGAACACCAGGGGATGCGAGGGTCTACGGCCATACGACGACGGCCATGCGTGCATATCGAGCACCCCTATAGATGGTGGCCACAGGCGGCGAAACAGGAAGGGCGTAAAGGTAAAACGAGCAAAAACGCTTCTTTTGAGGTACGTATATGGAAACAGCGTAATGTAACGATCGCTCAAATGTTGGAGGTGTTTATGGAAACAACGTAATGTATCGAGCGCTCAAATGTTAGAGGTGTCTCGATTAGCGAGTAGGAAACGGTGCTCCGTCTCGTCGAGAAAGGGGTGGGTGGTCAAGGGTCAAATAACTACGAGGGCAAGCAACAAATGAGAACCCCTCCCTCGCCCTCTGGTCGGTGAAAACCCAACGTGCTCTGTCCCGGCATTGTAGGGATACCGGGGTTTATGGTCGTACGACTACAGCCATGCACGACATGAGTACACCCCCTCCCCTGCTCCGTCTCGAAAGAGATACGTGGTCAATGGTCAATAACTAGGGCAAGCAACAAATGAGAACCCCTCCCTCGCGCCTGGTCGGTGAAAACCCAACGTGCTCCGTCCCGGCATTGTAGGGATACGAGGGTCTATGGTCATACGACTACGGCCGTGCGCGACAAGAGTACCCCCCCCCCCATCCCCCCCGGTCCCCCATGCGCAAAGCACCCAACTCACTAACAAACAACGCCTCTTTACCTGAACCTCTCTTGGTCGGAGGGCCATCTCGCCACCATTACTAAGAGTGACCCTCAGCACGGGAGCGCTTGAGTCATCGTCATCCGAAGGGGAATCGGCGGCCTCCGTTTCCCCTAGCCCCTGTTTTTTCCCCGCCTCATCCTCCACAGGGAGCTCGAACTCCAACTCCTGCCGCGGGGGGGCAAAAAAATGAAAACAAAATAAATAAAATAATATGATGGGAGGGAGGAACGGGCATGGCACAAAATGTACCAGGTATGTAATCCGACGCGAGTCGAGGAGGAGGGAAGAAAGGGCTCTTGAAAGTACTCTCGTTATAAAAACGAAGGCGCGAACTGTAGGGGGGAGGCGGGGGGAGGGGCATGCTATGTGATCGCCGGGTCTGAGTGACGCCTTGGAGGGAGAGAAAAAAGAAGGGCGAAGACAAAACATGGAAAGAAGGGGCGGCGGAAACAATGCGAAAACGACGGATCGTGCTACGAGACTATACTGTTATCATTGTACGGTATGGTATACGACGTATACGTACGTAAACGGGAATAATATACCGACGTAAAAATGTATACCTGGTCTGTTCTACCATTACTGCTGTAACATGGTATGTACGGTATGGTATACGACGTATACGTACGTACACGGGAATAATATACCGACGTCAAAACGTATACCTGGTCTATTTTACCATTACAGTAACATTGTATATACGATATGGTATACTGTACGACGTGTACGTACGTAAAGGGAATAATATACCGACGTAAAAATGTACACCTGGTCTATTTTGCCAGGCTCTTAACGTTTTCCTAGGGTCCTACAAATGCTAAGCCTCCCATTTCACCGACGTGTCGTCGTGAATATTTGGGCGTGCTTGCTCTCGGTTCCAGGGAACCTTGTACATAGTGCGTGTGCAAAAACGCAAAAACGCAAAAAAACGCAAAAAAAAAAAAAGGGTTGGGTTTTGCGGGGGAAAAGACAGATTTTACACCAGTACAATTTCCACGTTCTACTCGTAGACATTTTTTCTTGCCCGGTTCTAGGTGACCTCCTACGATAGTATGTGTGTAAAAATGTGTGTGTGTTTGTGTGTGTGTGTTTCATAGTGAAGATAATACACTCCTACGAGTATGGACTCGTGCGAGTACAAGGTCCTCCTTCGGGACGATTGTGATAGGCTTCAACTCCCGGGAGTGCGGCAAGCTGAAGAGGGAGAACACAGCAGCAGGCGTTCGTTTCTCGTATATAACAGCTACACTCGAAGGTAATATACGTACGTAGCCACCGGGCAAGAAAAAAAAAAACTATTGAGAGCTAAAGAGAGAAAAAGTACGTAAGCCACCGGGCGAACAAGCCACGGGCCAAGGAACACCGAACGACCAGCCCAAACGAGTCTATAGTTCGTTCTGCATACCAGGTATATACATATGATATGTATATAGGTAGTACCCACTCCATTTTCCACATATTTGTTTTCATTCTCGCTTGCCTGATTCCAGGGGACCTTGTAGTGCGTGTGGGTATCCGTAACGTTTCCGTCGCCGGAGAAGGAGTAGACCGACACCTTAAGGACAGGCGAAAGAGAAAAGGGGGCGACAAGGGGCCAAAAAAAAAAAGCACGGAAAAAAACGCAGAATCGCACAAATAAAAAGAGGTTCGTACATATGATACGTACGTACCAGGTATCAAGTTATACCTAAAGGGTATACTTTACTGATGATGATAATTATGGTGATGATGATGGTGGTGATGGTGATGATGATGATGATCATGCTAATGGTAACGATGGTGGTGATGATGATGGTGGTGGTGATGATGATGAAGATGATGATGAAGATGATGATGACGACAAATATTCCAATATTTTTACTAAGCATGGTTGGTCCTGATTACTACTGGCTGTATCCCGATTACTATTAATACTGAATTTTCCCCCGTAATATGTATCACTCTTTTCCGAAATATAAGCACCCTTTTTACATCAATATTCAATAAAAACGGTGCTTATATGTCGGGACAGAGTAGTACCAGGTAGGGTTTTTTTCATAGCCTGAAATCTCGCTCGTGGTCCCAAAAAACAGGCTACACAAAAAACGCGCCTAGAAGAAAGAAAAAATCAAGTATACCAAGTATCGTACACCTACAAAAAAACATTAGATACACCGCAGCAGCACCAGTACGCAGGGGAACGGCACCAACGAGCTGTGGTACGCCATCCCATCCCATCCCGTCCCGTCCCTACAGTTTGGCGGGCGTCACAACTATTATAGAAACCCGCATGCTATATATAACGAAAATAAAGAATAAACAAGGACGTACGGACGGATGATGGACGGATGATAGACATGGATACCCGCATGCCTATATAACCAAAACAAAAAATGAACAAGGACGTACGGACGGATGATGGACGGATGATGGACATGGATACCACCCGCATGCTAACGAAAAAAAAAAACAAGGACGTACGGGCGGATGATGGACATGGATGGTGCACATGGATACCCGCATGCTAAGGTAAACAAAAAATAAGGACGTACGGACGGATGATGGACATGGATGATGGACAACGATGGCCGCACGACGCACGCACGCACTGCACGCACCATGGATATGATCGGCGGGGCGTGGTGAATGGTGAGGGTGCAGCGGTAGCCCTTGCCGTCGCTCCGCAAGTAGCCTCCCAGCTGCATCTGATGTCGACGACGGAAGTGTGTAACCGGCGCTCGAACAACGCCCTCGCGATGGGGCCTGTATATATTGAAACAACGAGAAGCAAAAGAGAAAAAAAGAGACGAACAAACGTATATAATACGCACGTATACACTACCGGCCGTCTCATAAGAAAGTGCCCCACAAGAAACTCAGCCTAAACATTACGGGGGAAATAATAAAGTCGACAGCTATTATACTGAAGTTAGTGTGGCACACACCCCTTTCTAAAATAAGAAAGTCAGCCTAAGCCCGATTTCTGGTTTCTTATGAGCGGGCCGGTACTGTATACCGTCGTGGCAGGACGAAATGAGAGAAACAAAAAAAAAATGTGCCAAGTAAAATATAAAATTCACACACGACGGGGCCTTAAAAGAAATAAAAAAAAGAAGGAAAAAAAAGATAAAAAGAAAAAAAAGAAACGAAAAGGGTACTATTTACGTATGCGTCCGTATATATCGTAGCAGGGAAATAATGAGAGAAACGAAAAGAAAAATAGTAAAATTCACGCACGACACGGTTTTGTTTGCGTATGATGTACAAGTGCGGTGAGCTTTTAACCCTCTTGGAAATATATTCACTTGGTTATAGCGTGGGGGGGGGGGAATTGACGATAAAATCTGAGACAACTAGACTACAACAACGGCCTGCGTGATGATTGGAGGGATCGTTCGCATTGGTGCCTCGAGTTACCCGTATTATGACACTATATACCACACCCCCTCGGACGAATTTCGACGCTGATTTGCTCGACGACCGGCCGAGCGCTAACCCCGAGCGAGCCGTCTATGGAAAGATCTCGACGAGATGCTCCGAAAGCCGCCTTTTTCGTTGTCTGTGCCCCCCCTGGTTATGGAGAAAGTTGGCTTTGAAATTCACCCCAGGGGGTGTGATCTATATACACTGTCATACACGGTATGATATACATATATACTACAAGTTTCCCCTCCGGGACATGCCTAGGGGAGTGGCGCAAGAACGAATTGAAAACCAAACTCGTACATAATTCGATATTGTATCCTACGCAAGCATATTACATCATAGTACGACGTTATGAATTATCTGCATATTACCGTACATGCAGGGTACATGCATACTGTATTTTAGAACTGTGTCAGATGACCTGCGCACTTTTGGGGATAAAAAGACTTGGAAATAGTGTGGAACCCTTACTATTGACTGCATATTTTTAATAGATTTTCCTAACGATTCCGCCAAACATTATATTATGTTCGCCAGTGTGTTCATGTATGTCTTTGTTGTGTGGAGAGGCACCACAGTTGACTTGGTTCTAGAAGGGGATCGACATAGACTCGATTTCAGTGTGAGGGTCGAAATCATCATGGTTTTATCTGGGGGATCAAACATGACTTGGTTTTTGTGTTGGGTTCGAAATCGGCCTGGTTTCGGTGCGGAGGGTCGAAATTGACTTATTTTTTGTGTCAGGGCCGAAAATGACTGTTTATTTTTTACTGTGGTTTGTTTTATGTTTGTATTATGTACGTGCGTAGCCCAGACACCACAGACAGCACACGAGCAGTGCAGAGCAATAAAACAGCATGAAGCGCGTGCGGTAGCTTTGTCCCCCCTGTATTGCTGTGGCGTCCTACTATACTGTACTGTGTGTGTATTTTTTTATCGGACCCTGCGATCTGTTGTTATAAGGGGTAGTCCGTGGTCACAGGACAGGCTCCAAAAAGCTCTGGAGTGGAAGAGTACCCCAGGGAAAAAAAATACACTACATACAAAGTACAACGTAGTACGTAGTGCTGGGGGTCTCTGCTGTTGCGTAGTACATGCATGCTGCCACAGGTCCAACAACACACTGCTTGCTGGTGGTGCTGCTGCTAACTGTGCAGCAGATCCACAGTCGATATAGGCTAAGGCGCTGGATACACTTACACACTAAATACTGGATATGTTTCGAGTCTCGTCACCTCGGGCGTCTTTCGAACAGTGGGTTAGGGGATAACAATGCACGGTGCGCCTTTTCACCCCGCATACCAAGGTCAAGTCATTTTCGGCCTGCAGACAAAGAGCAAGTAAATTTCTATCCCCCACTAAAAAGGAAAAACATATGAACGAGTCTCGAACTGACGACTTCAAACAAATAACCGGGCATCGCACTCATTGGATCATATTACCAAAGAGCCAAAATATTTTTTATACTGGCGTGCGTGTCCACAGCAGTGAGTGCGTGACACACCGCACATACACATGCACAGCAGCAGCGCAGCAGAAGGAGAGAGGTAGAGATGGCCGATGACGATCATAGCCTCCGATAAAGCAACTACTGCTGCTGGAGCCACAGCAGTACAGCACGGACCTGCCACATGCGCGTGATGTTGCCTGCTGCTGCTTGTGCTGCTGGGCGGGGTTGCAACGTGTTGTTTGTGTTCTCTTTGCATGTTATCTGATGTCTAGAAGCTTGGTGGTGTGCGTGGGGCAAAAACCCGCAACATCAGAAATATAATAACAGTTGCCGTATTCACACGTAATAAAAACGGCCCTTACATTTCGGTCCAAAGTGACCCTGGATATGTCATAAACACACAGCACAACAGCAAAGAATGCAAGATAGGTGGCGGACTACGGACAGCAGCCTTCGATAAAACAACTACCTACAGCAGCAGTACAGCCCAGATGGATGTGCCACTCACGCACGATGTTCCCTACTGGTGTTGGCGGCAACGCTGTAAGGCCGTGCTCTGTGCATGTTGTCTGTTGTCTACTGGTACCTGGTACATGTTTCTGGCCTGCGTGCATGTGAGAGAGCAAAAAACAGACAACATCTAAAAACAGAACATCGTTATTTACTGGCACGTACGTACGAAACACGGCCTCATGCTGAGAACCCGGGAAATCGTCTTATCCACTCCCGCGGGAAAAAAAACTTTCAGCGCCCGCCACGCGAGCTACAATGCTCGGATCGAGCCCAAACCTCGACCAATGTGTCCGGCCGGGCCTCCCGTGTCGGGGTACTTAGCGTTGTGCCGAAAAGTGCTCGTACGAAGAGCAAAGTTGTGAAAAGTGCGAAAATTTCACAAACATAACTATACATATGAAAAGAGTCGCAGGGCACGGGCTGGGCGGGCGCAGCATGATCCCTACCCGTGTACTGTTTGTTGGACGATCACGCTGCTCATAGACAGTTGACACCGCCTCCGTATATAGGTTATCGTTACTTTAGTCGCTTTCTCCGGGGCCGCAAAGAGGTACGTATCAGCTACGAATAAACTAGATTTCTACCAATCCGGTGTCATCTTTTGTTTTTTGTTTTTAACCCCTTAAGAACTGGTCCCCCTTTTTTGGGGGGAAAATTACTTGGAATTGGTGTGGGATACTTTTTTCAGTTCCGAATGGGTTAATATCGCGAAAAGGGCAAGACATTCGGCACGGAAGGGCTTCTTTGATTTTTGTAAGTCTAACCTGCTGTGGTAGTTTACATATATAGCTACAACAAATTAATACTACTGTAGAGTATATTTTGTGTTTTCTCGATGGTCCCTGCTTACAAATCATATCATAACAAACGTATATACACATATACGTATCGAATACGTGCATTTGAGTAAGGTATTCGTTTGTTTCTTTGGCTGTTTATGCACACCGTGCGATATTGTTTCGGTTCGTTTCTTGTTTCTTCTTCCCCCCCCCCCCCCGTATTTGATGGCAACATCTCCCGACACAAAACTTCCAAGTAGATTTGTCCGCGCAACGTGGTGAAAGAACTACACAAGTAAAACAAAATCAGGGCTGTTCACGGATCAGGTCAAACTTCGCGGATCGGGCCGGATCGGGCCGGGTCGGGTCGGGTCACAGGGTGATCTGGCCCAACCCGTGATGTATTTAAAAAAACAACTCCTGACCCGATCTGCCCCGTGATAAGTTAAAAGACCTTCTGAACCCGACCCGCGGTTCTGTTCATGGCCCATGAAAAGAAATCTCTCAAAACAATCACTCTCTCGCCTGATCGCCTTCGTCGCCATCTAACAACTGTTCCTGTTCAAGACCTAAGCCCCCCCCCCCCCCCCCCCCCCCCCCCCCCCCCCCCCCCCCCCCCCCCCCCCCCCCCCCCCCCCCCCCCCCCCCACCACCACCACCGACCTCTCGCCTGAAACTGATGTTCTTGGCCACCATCTCGAAGCTGTCCCCATAAAAAATCTAACCCCCTCCACATCCCCATCGCCACAACCACCCCCTCCCCACCACCGCCACCACTGCTGCAGCCGCCCCATTCCCCCCCCCCCCCCCCCCCCCCCCCCCCCCCACCCCCCCCCCCCCAAAACAACCCCCCCTCCCTCTTCTGCCTAGTCGGTGAGAGCCCGACATGCGTCGTCCCGGCATTGTATATATAGGGATGCGAGGGTTATGGTGATACGACTATGGCCATGCATGACATTAGTGCACCCTCCCCCTTTCCTCTCCCTTCGTCAATACCTCTACAAACACCTCCCCCAACACACCGCACCCCCACCATTTCGCTGCTGTCCTCATACGATATTTGCCACCCCCTCGCCCTTCTCCACCACCGCTAGAACCGTCCCGTCCAACCTCACGACACCCAGACCCCCACCCCCCTCCCGTCCCCCAAGCGCCACCATATCGCCTGCATCTTCTTGGCCACCACCTCGCAGCTGTCCCCGTGCAAAACCGTTGCTGCCCACCAACACCAATACCATCACTCACACAACCCACCACCACCACCACCACCACCACCCACTCTCTCACCTGATCTTCTTGGCCACCATCTCGCAGCTGTCCCCGTACAGTATCGCCGCCGCACCGTCCCCCTCGCACCCCAGCCCATCGCGCCTCTTCTCGGGCTCGGGCGACGCCACCGTGGTGGTGGTTGCAGACTGCTCTCCGGGCGAGGGACCGGTCTTCTTGTAGAGCTTCAGCTGCATGTGTCCCCCGTTACCTTTTTTTTGTTGGGGGGGGTACGGAAAAACAAAACACACTTCATTCGTATACGCGTATGTATCTATGTAAAATTCGTACATACCAGGTAGGATGTTTCGAAAGAAGAGTCGGAAGTTTTAAATCATTTTCTCGGCTAATATATACACAACAAAAACGAAAACAAAAACGAAAACAAAAAGAAGAAATTTCGAATAAATTTCTCGGTTGAATAAAAATCTACTAGGAAACAGGAAACGAAATGTGGGCGAGGGGCCTGACGTCTTGTACAACTCCAGCTGCATGTGTCCCCCGTTACCCGGTTTGGTTGGGGCGAACGATAAAAACATTTAACTACGTGCATACTTCGTTTAATATTCGCATGTATTCTAAAATTCGTACCAGGTATAGTATAGATATCTTTGAGGCGAAGAAAAAACAACTTTGAAAATTTGAATACATTTATTTCTGAGAGATTTTGGGCCCTTTCTCACAACAATTAAAAAAAATTGAATGCACGTATTTCTGAGATATTTTGGGCCCCTTTCTCACAACAATTTCGAAAGTTTTAAATATACATCTCTTAAGAGATTTTGAGATTGTGGGCCCCTTCTCACGACAATTTCGAAAATTTGACATACATTTCTTAAAAAAGAGATTTTGGGCCCCTTTCTCACAACAACTTCGAAAATTTCAACACATTTCTTGAAAACGATTGTGCGCCCCCCCCTTCTCGCAATTTCGAAAATCTGAAAAATAATTTCTCAAGTGATTGATTTTGGTCCCCCCCATTCCGGAGATATTTTGGGCCCCTTTCTCACAACAATTTTGAGAGATTGAGTACATTTGGCGCCCCTTTCTCACAACAATTTCGAGAGATGGAACACATTTTTGAGAGATTTTGGGCCCCTCTCTCACAAAAAAAAAACGAAAATTTGAAAAATCCATTTCTTAAGAGATTGATTTTGGTCCCCCTTTTCGCCTTTCTCACCGAAAGTGGAGGGTCCCAGCCTTCCGTGAAAGCGACCGTCCTTGTTGTTCCACACCATGCCGCGGTCGTCCACCAAGGATATCTCTTGCCCGAACCGGAGCACGTCCCCGTCCTCCTTCTCCGCTTGAGGGTCCACGATCTTGAAGCAAGCTTCGTAAAAAATCTGGACAAAAAACACATATACAAGACTCAGGATTGAGTACCCCGACTCAAGAGAGAGCACCCTCTACAAGAGAACAATACAGCTATGAGTCGACGGGTAGAAAGGAAGCTTTAAGGTGAAGAACACACACCCCGACTCAAGAGAGAGTACCCTCTATAAGAGAACAGTACAGTTACGAGAGGCCACATCGGCTGGACTCGCCTACACTAAATAACCTCGTATATATTTCCCACTGCTGTGGATAGGAGAGAACGTTAGTTAAGAGAGATGGTTTCGGCCTGTACACACCAGACATATCTCTTTAAATAGGGGTACCTGCTGCTGTATATACCACACCTCGTTTTTAAAATCGGGTTACCCCACTGCTGTAAATAAGAAAGAAAAAAAAAAGCACAACCGAGGGAAGGGCATGAGTTTATTGCTCCTACTGCTGTATACACGACTACTACCTTTATATATTGGTATTATAAGGCAATAACATGGCATACAGGGCAAAACAAAAACGTAGGACAACATGTCGCACGCCCCATCTCGAGATCACCAGATATCACGACACGATATCGTGTATACCACGATCATCACTGATGTCACTGCCACCATCACTGTTTTGTATGACCAACAACATCGTCACCAAAACCGCTTACTCGTATGTATGATACCATTGTATTCTACACTCTGCACACCACGCGGTTAGACCCCGTGACCGACCTTCCACCTACCCCTACTAAAACGAGAGAATACAAAAAAAATCGGAGTCACTGCTGTGTCAAACATGTTATGTTTCTAAATTTCCAAATTTCCAAATTTCCAAATTTCCATTTTTTCCACATTTTCCAGATTTACTTCTACTATCAAATAAGAGCTCTTCTCTTTTCTGTCAGCAGCCTTTGACAGAGTATCGTACATTTGGAATCTTCAAACAACCGGTGAACAGAGCAAAAAGAGGCCAAAAGACCGGTCTGGTCGTACGTACCCTCATTCGCGACGAGCGTCATCGTGATCGCCATCGCCATCCCCATATATACGCAATCACCATCACTACTATGCATCATCGCCACCACCAGCACCACCACCGCCACCGCCACCACCACCACCACCACCACCACCACTACCGCCACCGCTACCACGATCATTACAACAACCCATCACCACCATCACCCCCAGCACCACCACCAACACTAAGATCATCACCACCACCACCACTGAGACTGAGGTCACCACCACCACCACCACCACCACCATCAATACAACCAGAACCACCACCACAACCGCCGTTGCCGTCCCCACGCCCACCACCACCGTCACCACCAAATGCACTACGAACACTTTCTGCTCACCGAGGAGGGGCTGGGGGGCACAGGGGGCAAGACAAACAGCTCCCCCTTCCCGACGGCGTTACGTCTCTTCGTTGTTCTCCGGAGGCAGCCCACATACCCCGCCTGCGGATTTCATTTGAAAAAAAGACAAAAAAGACAAAAAAGACAAAAAAAGACAAGAGACAAAAAAGACAAAAAAAAAAAGAAGAGACAAAAAAAACGGCGGTGTTGTTCGAAGCGCAACAAAGTTAAGGTGTCACCTCCCCCTCCACTAAAATAGTACAACCTTCGAACAGATCACGATCTAGATGAGCTATAGATTATCTATAGATCATCTATAGATCGTTTATTAACGGGGGACCATCGTGAATACGGGACCTACGATATAGACAAAAACCTGTATATTTCCCTGTTTTTACTAATAATATTTGGTCCCTATTCACTATGGTCCCCCGTCATAAACCCTATATAGCCTGGCGTTATGATGTTATAAAAAAGGATCTGTATATAGCACAGATCCAACCCAGGAGACCTGTCGTAGATCATGCAAATCAACCCCGCCCCCCCCCCCACGTGCTCCGCCTCGAAAGGGATCGCGTGGTCGATAGTCAAATGACTAAAGCAAGCAACAAATGAGTACCCCCCCCCCCCCCCCCGTGCTCCGCCTCGAAAGGGATCGCGTGGTCGCTAGTCAAATGACTAAAGCAAGCAACAAATGAGTACCCCCCCCCCCCCCCCCGTGCTCCGCCTCGAAAGGGATCGCGTGGTCGCTAGTCAAATGACTAAAGCAAGCAACAAATGAGTACCCCCCCCCCCCCCCCCGTGCTCCGCCTCGAAAGGGATCGCGTGGTCGCTAGTCAAATGACTAAAGCAAGCAACAAATGAGTACCCCCCCCCCCCCCCCCCCCCCCAACGCTGCAAAATAAGCGAGAACACAAAGATCAGGAAACTATCTGGCCCTGAAATATCGAAAATCATGGAAGTGGGGGGCTGGTCATCTGTTCCAGGTGTGGGGCTTCCACCACCACGTAGACCGTCCGCCCGGAGTATAGGAACGTCGACACTGCACTTGTGTACTCGTAGTCTAAAATAAACTATAACCAGAGCGACGCATGATGCCACCGAAACCCTTCTAGAACTGCAGTTCCGTTTTGGGGACAAAGCACTCTAATTCTAGGTAATTTGTCCCCAAAACAGGGCTCCAGTCCTATAAGGGTTGACCCCTTAAGAAATGGTCCCAAATATTTGGGGACAAACTACTTGGAATTAGTAGTGGTATTTTTTGTTTCAGTTATGAATGGGTTAAGAAATGGCCCAACGAATTTGGGGACAAACTACTTGGAATTAGTGTGGGACATTTTTTTCAGTTCTGAATCGGGTAAGGTAGAGATAGATGGCACCCTATTTTTTCTGCCTTCTGAGGGTGGTGGCTTGAGGAGCTCTTCTATACCTCACACAAAACAACTGAGTCTGGAGTAAAATAACAAGTAGTGCGACCTGATGAGAAATCCCATGGCCCAAACATAGTACAACGAAAAAAAATGCAACGCACAAGAATGGAATTCCGACGGTTTTGGGGGTTAATTAACCCCTTAAGAACTGGTCCCACGAATTTGGGGACAAACTACTTGGAATTAGTAGTGGTATTTTTTGTTTCAGTTATGAATGGGTTAAGAAATGGTCCCACGAATTTGGGGACAAACTACTTGGAATTAGTGTGGGACGTTTTTTTCGGTTCTGAATGGGTTGTTAACCCCTTAAGAACTGGTCCCACGAATTTGGGGACAAACTACTTGGAATTAGTGTCGGGACATTTTTTTCGGTTCTGAACGGGTTGTTAACCCCTTAAGAACTGGTCCCACGAATTTGGGGACAAACTACTTGGAATTAGTGTGGGACATTTTTTTCGGTTCTGAATAGGTTGTAACCCTTGTAGGACTGGAGTACCGTTTTGGGGACAAAATACTTGGAGTTTGACTGCTTTGTCCCCAAAACGGGACTGCAGTCCTAAAAGGGTTAAGGAGACCCCCGTCATCCAGTTAACGTTTCAGCCAAAAAAAGGTATATCTTATACCTCTATCGAAGCACGCGTGTATATAGCTCTATGATACACAAAACAAAACAAAAAACACGAATAGAGACGGCAAACCCGCAAAGTGGAGCAAAATGCTGGGGGGAACAAGAACACAAAAAAAAACCCTGCCAATACGTACCAGGTTTGAAAGAAAAGGCCAACGACTTAACCCATTCAGAACTGAATAACGTATCCCATGCTAATTCCAAGTAGTTTGCCCCAAAAAACATGGGACCAGTCCTTGAGGGGTTAAGCGCCTGGGGGGGGGGGGGGGGGGGGGGGGGGTGCTGTGCGAAAGGAACACGGCAGGAGGGGAGGGGACGGGGGAGGGCGTGGAGGGGCATCCATGTACGGAACAAACTACCTGGAAAAAATCTGGAAAATTCCTGGAAAATTCAACCAGGAATTTCGACCCCCCGTGTGTAGAGTGCAGACGCACGCGAAAATATTCGAAACTACTGTGGTTGTTGGGCCACTGTGCACGATACGGATATAACTGACCCCCAACCCCAACAGCCAATCAGCCCCAATCAACCAATGTATAACCAATGGATGGGGGGCTTACCAACGTACTGAAGAAAATGGTTACGGGTCACCGTGAAATACTGCTGTACGAGACCCACACAATTAGTTGACCTCAAGCCTAATTAGCCAATCAAGACCCAATCAACCAATGGTTGATAGTATCAGTACGAGTAGATTCAACCATGTTCTTGATTAAGTGGCAAGCCCTACGTACAGACGTGCAGGGGGATTACTACTGTAGTCCTCTCCGTCTTGTTCGCAGTGTGCGCCAACCATTGTGTTGTGCAAGCCCTACGTACAGGGGGATTACTTGTCCTACTTCGCCAACCATAGTGCTGAACTTCTACGGCATACCAAAGGTACGTATACGTATGTATACACTGCCTTCACCAGTTACAATATAAGGTACAAAGGTACAAGGTACAATACAAACTACCTGGTAGGTTTCGCCAATCAGAGCCAATCAACCACGGGTTAGGTACAGTGTGCCAACCATTTTTCTCCGACAATTGGTAAATCTCTACTGAAACCCTGCACACCCGTCCGCCTGGGAATTTTCTCAGAATGATAAAGATGGAATGATGAGGAGTTCCTTTTTTTCTTCTCCATCCCATTTTTGATCCTCGCCCAAATCTCTCTCCCGGTCCCTCGCAGTATATAGTAACTAAAATCCGGAGTCAGGTAGCGGGCGCTCTCCCCCCCCCCCCCCCCCCCCCCCCCCCCCCCCCCCCCCCCCCCCNNNCCCCCCCCCCCCCCCCTCCCCGTCTCTACTACGGTTCGAGCCTTGTTTATCATCGCAGGAAGAATTCAACATTTTAGTTTCCTCGTACACTCTGTGAACGAGAATAAGCGGTACCAGTAAGCTCTCCTGCAGGGGATTACTCGTAGTCCTTTTCGTCTTGATCACAGTGTGCGTCAACCATAGTGCTTGAACTCTACTGCATGTATACGTAGCCATAGCCAGTGACAATATAAGGTACAAGGTACACGGTACAAGGCAAACGTTACAAGGTACACGTTACAAGGTACACGGTACAAGGTACAAGGTACAATATAAGGTGGAAGGTACAAGGTACTTTCTACAAAGTAGCTTTTGTCACCTTATTCGCGTATTGGCTGTAGCTCCACAGCCGGATGTAGTCCCCATACCTCACCTCCACTGGATGCAGTCGCCGGGAAAAACAACAAAAAACGTTTAGAAAAAAAAAAAAACGGGAGGAGGGCGGAAAAAGCAGAACAAAAACATCGGGAAAATAGCACGATAAGAACATTTATATTACTACGAGTACTATAATACTACGGGGGAACATAATAAATAGGACCAAATATTGTTAGTAAGAATAGGCAAATATATAGTTTTTTGTTTGTGCCATAGGTCCTATTTACTATGGTCCTCCGTAAAATCGTAGTACATAGGCGCTTATCTGGCCGAAAATGTAACTAAAACACCCTTGGTGTATTGATATGAATCCCCAAACGGTCCTTATAATTCCGTCCAGAGTGATACTCAGCATATATACCTGGTAAGCAATACCAGTATTTGATAATACAGCAGTGTGATACTGAACTGAAGGTGCATACCTGGTAAACCATTATCCATAATACAGTAGCAGTGTGATACTGAACTGATATACCTGGAAAGCATTATCGATAATACAGCAGCAGTGTGATGCTGAACTGAAGATATATACCAGGAACTTGATAAGCACTATCGATATTACAGCAGCAGTGTGATACTGAACTGAAGATAGATACTCGTACCTGGTAAGCATTATCGATAGTACAGCGGGTACCCCTATTCAAGAGAGAGGTCTGGTTTGTACAGGCCGAAAACAGTTATATCTTAACTAGCCTTCTCTCTTATCCACAGCGGGAAATATATAGGTTATTTAGCGTAGGCGGGTCCAACCGATTTGGCCTCTCTGAACTGCACTATTATCTTATATAGGGTACCTTCCCTTAAGTCGGGGTACCCACTGCTGTAATTCAGCAGTTCGATACTGGTCATAGATATCATATAATACGACGCAATACTGATAATGCGGTAATACGGTAGTTTCGGCTGCCCGCTAAAGTGTCTGTGGGAGCGTTTGGCACAGATGGGATTAACCAGTGTGGTATATATAAACGAGTGAGCGGAGTATCATAGTGCCGGTCGCCGCTACGTATAGTGCCGGTGTTGTAGGCTAGCGCATACCGGCACTATAGAGGGACCGGCAATATTAATACTCATGTATATCCGAGCGGGGAATAACAAAACAGAATGAAAACGAACACCGGAAGAACAAAACTGGCGAATCGCGGGGAGGAAAAAAACACACACACACATCGGAACGGGGAATACATGCACCGATAATAGCCGAGGTAGTATTAGGCACAGCAGTATCATACCGGGAACATCTAGAAAGCAGAAACCAAAATGAACAAAAACAAACCAGACGAGGAGGACGAAATGGGCGAGAAAACACAACAACAAAAACACCGGAACATATATATCTATATATACTGCTTGTAGTATGATACTTTATATTACCTGGTACTGCTGGTACTGGTATATATGTTACTGGTATTATACACCAGGTGTGTAAGATGAGATCATCTTCATCTTACACATATAATATCAGGTACCAGTGNATAGAGAGAATCGAACCCTCGACATCCGGGCCTACAGGCTTCGTAGCTACCAGTTAGACCACCGGGGCGGCCGGCAGTTAAATATGTACCTGGTATATAGGTATGTATATATTATACGAGTACTAGAGGCGTCGTTCGGCGTACGTGCTGATCCCGTTTGGTTATCCCGTGCACGCTGAAGACGCGGGAATAGTTCCCGCGGTAATTGGGAACTCGAGATTTCCACGGGAATTTCCCGCACGGGAACGGGAATCCACGAGAAATCAGCTATTTCCACGAAATCTGTTTGGGTGGGAACGGGATTGTCAAGATTGGTTCGGGAACTGTTTGGGTGGGATCACGGGAACGGGGAAAAAGCCCAATTCCCGTGAAATCCTGCGGGAATTTTCCCGCGGCATTTTTCCCGCGCGATTTTTCCCGAGGAAGGCCCTGTATAAACCGCTCCCATGAACCAGTTAAAAAACCGAAAATCGTTTCCGGCGCCCAACACTGAGCGCAACGCGCGAGAGCGTGAGTTAGCAAGATTCCATTAAAACCGAAGAGCGTCGGGAATGCTGAATAACCCTCTGCACGATCAAAATCAAGGCACGCACCGTAGTGGGGGGGGAGGACAAGCGCCTAATTTGTAACCCCAGATCTGAGTTTTTTTTTTTTTTTTTCCATCCCATTTATTATCTTCGCACTTCCGTCTTTCTCCCTCCCTAGTCGTAACTCAGATCCGGGGTTACAAAGTAGGCTCCTCTCCCTCCTCCCCCACTACGGTTCTTGCCTTGATTTTTATCGCGCAGAGGGTTCAGCCTTCCCAACGCTCGTCGACTTTCATCGAATTTTGCTAACTCACGCTCTCGCGCTTTCTGCTAGTCAAGATAATTTTTGCGAGAAAAGGTGCCTAAAAGCATGCACTCGGCGGGGCTCGAACTCGCTTTCTTGACGCTTACAGGCTTCGTGGTTACCTGCTAGCCCACCGGGGCGACCGGCTGGTTTGTACCTCGTATATAGGGCGTTGATTATTAGATATGATATTATATCATAGAGGGAAAATAAGACAGAACAAAATACCGAATGGATGGCAAGGGCGCCCTTAGAAACAGAACCAAAACACAAAAAAAACACACACAAGAACAAAAAAGCAGAACAAAAAAAAACTAAAACTAAAAGTATGTACGACACGAAGCAGCCTTTGGGAAAAGTAGTGGGGGGGGGCCGTACTCCTTTGTTGCTTGCCTTAGTCATTTGACCATTGACCACGCATCCCTTTGGAGACGGAGCACCGTTGCTACTCCTAATAGAGACACCTCCCAACATTTGGGCGCTCCTCACGTTGTTTCCATATACGTATTACAAATACTTCGTATGTGTTTTGCTAATCCTATCCCCTTCCTGTTTCGCCTCCTTTGGCCGCCATCTATCTCCTAAGATAGCGATCGTTTTCTCGCTACTATCGAGTGTACCAAACTTCTCCATGTCACATTCGTCTATTTTCTTCGTTTCCTATTCTAAGACATCCCGTTCCTCCTTGTACATTTCACATTCTCCCACTATGCGAATTCTACTCTCTATTGCTTTGCCGCACGGGCACATCTGTGCTTCTACTTCCTCCTCCTCCCGGCTACGGGTATACCTCTTTCTTCTTGTTTGGGGAGAGGGGGGGGGGGGGGGGGCCNNNCTCGGGGGGGGGGGGGGTACTCATGTCGTGCACGGTCGTAGTCTTATGACCGTAGACCCTCGCATCCCTACAACGCCGGGACGGAGCACGTTGGGTTTTCACCAGCCAGGTAGGCATTGCTTGCACCTACCTGGTACCACTTTCTCAACCCCATCAGGTGTCGCTGAGGGTCACTCTATCTGTGTCGACGATTGACACCATTTTTTTTTTTTTTTTTTTCCCATCCCATTCATTATCTTCGCACTTTTGTCTTTCTCCCTCCCTAGTCGTAACTCAGATCCGGGGTCACAAAGTAGGCTCCTCTCCCTCCTCCCTCACTACGGTTCTTGCCTTGATTTTTATCGCGCAGAGGGTTCAGCCTTCCCAACGCTCGTCGATCTTCATCGAATTTTGCTAACTCACGCTCTCGCGCTTTCAGCTAGTCAAGATCTTTTTTTTTGCGAGAAAAAGTCTCTACGAGCATGCACTCGGGGGGGCTCGAACTCGCGACCTTGACGCTAACAAGTCTCGTGGTTACCTGCTAGCCCACCGGGGCGACCGGCTTTGGGTTTTGATGAATGCCTGCCCGTGGGCATCCCGTGGGAAGGAACACGCCACCAACCATTCATTGCGTTAGGGTTCGGTTAGGGGTTAGGGTTAAAGGTCCTATAGATAGGTGGGTACTGCCTTGGTTGAAAAGACAAAGGACTATGCACTACTTGTAGGTCACCCCTCTATGTACGATACGAAACACCACTTATCAACATTAACTATTGCGGGGGGGGGGGCAGAGTAGTCAGGACCTAACGAGAGTTGACGAGGGAAGAAAGTGCTGAAATATTCTCGCGATAAAAACGCAAAGCAAGAACCGTACTGCGTAGTGGGGAAGGAGGGAGAGGAGCCTACTTTGTGACCCCGGATCTGAGTTACGACTAGGGGAGGGAGAAAGACGGAAGTGCGAAGATAATAAATGGGATGGACACAAAAAAAAATATATATACGTACGAGTATATATATACGATTCTAAAAAATAGTGAAATACTGTACGTAATGCGTAGATTTTTTGTGTACATGAGGGGTCCTGATTACTATGATGGTCCCCCGTGACAATAACCCTCTTAACCCTATATTTTAAAACAAAACAAAACAAAAACAGCTGGGAGATCGAGGGTGGTCGAAAAATTATTTTTCGACACCTCACAGATTTTTTTGTTCGATAGGGGGGGAGGTTACTAAAACCAAGTGAAAAAAATGAAAATAATTTCAAAATAAGGATCATTGTTTTTTCCATTTTCTTATTTCATCATGTGATCACAACGGTTGCAACGGTTTTCTATTCCGACCTCTGGGGGTGTGGTGTGTCGTTTTCTCTTTTTTTCTGGACGCCCCTGGGGAGATCGAGGATTTCGTCGAATATCACCTTTGCTTCGTAGCGGAGTGTGATACTTCGATCGCGCGTACTTACGGGTTATAAATGTCCTCATGCAGGATGTCTATATATAACGACGGGCACATACCACTGATACAGGAAAATGGCCAAGGGTCGCTGCTTGTGTACGAGGCGAACATAACGTATAACGAATTAACTGTAACGGTGAGCCAATCAAAACCAACCAACCAATGGTTTAAGAAATACGATGTCCTTTGTCTCGTGTGCGCAGAGTTGTGTGCCAACCATTTGCTCCAGTAAGTTGACAAGCTCTACTTGGGGGTGCTTCTATCACTAATTCGAGAAGGGGACATACGGTCGACATACCCTTGTGCACCCGTACGAGCCGAAATAAAAAAAACCTCAACCCCAACCCCGGAGATGATTGACAGCAGTATCACCTTGTGATGAATGGAGGACTATTCACAAATCGTCCGGTAACATCTTGGATCAATGTACGGGCGTAAAACCCCCCCATAACCCTAACCCAAACCCCAAACCCGACCACACTATTAGTGACCGGGAAAATTCCTAGAAATCTCCTACCGGACGAAATGGTAATACTGTAGGATGAATGCCTGCCCGTGGGCATCCCGTGGGAAATACCATACCATCAACCATTGCCTTCGGGCCAGGTTAGGGGTTAAATGTCCTACTCGTATAGGACCGGACTCCCGTTTTGGGGGAAAATTACTTGGAATTAGAGTCAAATGTACGTTCATGCACAGCAGTGCAGTACTAAAAAGAGTTAAGAACTCCAACCATTGTTTCGGGGGGCACACATACATACATACATACATACATACACATCCTACTTGGAATGAATGCGACAAGTTTTTCTTTTTTCAGTATTTTAAGTGTATAGGAATCCGACGCAAGTCGACGAGGGAAGAAAGTGCTAAAACCTTCTCGCGATAAAAATGCAAGGCGAGAACCGTAGTGGGGGAGGAGGGAGAAGAGCCTACTTTGTGACCCCGGGTCTGAGTTACGACCAGGAAGGAGAGAGAAAGGAAGGGCGAAGGTAATGAATGGGATAGACAAAAAAAAGGGTCAACCATATTTTAGCTCTCACCCCTCGAGCTCGGCCCGTCCGCTCCGTCCCCATTTTCCGCCGTCTGGATGGTGGCCGGAAACAAGTCCGATTCCGGAGACCCCCCGCTCCCGCCCCCCCCAACCCCAACCCCTCCCCCTCCAACAGAGCGAACCTTGGTCAGCGGCTTCCCCGACGGGTACATGGACAAGTCTCCCCCACCACCACCACCACCACCACCACCATGTCGCCCCCCTCCCCCCCGTTCCAAGCCAAATGTTCCTGCGTCGGAAGTAGCCTTTACCATGGCTAGCTCGTCGGCTGAGAAGCAAGAGGCGCCGCTTCTCGTCGTGTTCGAGGGTGCACGCAGGCTGCGTGCTGATGCCGCCCCCCCCCTCCCCCCCGCCGCGCCGCCGCCGCCGCCGCGGTTAGCGTCCGACGTCGCCACGCCGCGACGCCGCGACTCCGTGTCCGATACGGAGATGCCCACCCCGGGCCCGTGACGCCGATTCTGCTGCTGCTGCTTCTTCTGCTGCTGCTCCTGCCCCGCGGCCCCGTTGTCCTCTGCTCGGTTACGCCTCCGTCGAAAGAGGCCGGTCCTTCGCCCCCCCCCTGAGACGGAAGACGCCCGGTGGCCCCCCCCCCCCCCCGCTGTTGTTGTCGTCCGTAGCGTCGACTTTGGTCCTCCTCCGTCGGAACTAAGATGGTTTTGTTGGTTTTACGCAAAAAAGTAGTATTCAGCCGCCGACGCCGATGTCGACATATAGCCATATAGTCGATGACGGCATAGTCGTCGTAGACGTTGAAATATGTTTTTGGGGTTGGTTGTGGGGCGCAGGCAGGGGCGCAAGCAAAACCGACAGCGCGCGAAGAAAGCAGACCGACCGCATGGCACAAGACCCCCGACGGCAAGCAAACGCGACACAGACGGGGTATGGCACAAAAATCGGCGACACACAGCACAAAAGACCGACACGACATGACACGAGACCCGACGGCAAAAGCGCGAGGCAGACGGTACACACCGACGACGCAGAACAAAATACCGACGACATGGCACAACAAAACCGACGACAGGGTACAAGAGTGGCGCGCCATTCCGAAAAAAAACGACGGCATAGCGCAAGTTCGACGGCAAGCGAAAAACCAACGGAACGCGCAAAATCGACGTGACACGAAATCGGCAAGATGGCACAACACCGACGACGACAAGTGCAATACCGACGAAATGTCAACAAAAAGCCGACCGCAAAAATAATCCCGGACGGTACAAGGGCAAAACCGACGGCAACCGGAAAAAGGAACGCACAGCGAAGTGCCGACCGTGAGTACAATCCCGACGGCAGAGACAACAATATGGGTGAAAGGGCGCCATACCGACGACACACGCAATACCAACGACATAGCGCAAAGACCGACATAAAAAGCGCAAAAAAAAAAACACGACAGGGTACAAAACGGACGGTAAAGGCCAATACCGACCGACGGAAATCGCGACGAAAATCGCAAGACCGATGGCAATCGGCGGCAGGGCGCAATCGACACCGACCATAGGGCGCGAAACGCCGCCGACGGAAGCGGAACGAAGTGCAGCAGAGGGCGGAGGACGAACGACAAACAACAAATAAGCGAGGGAGAGGGCGGTGGGGTAATACATCAGTCCCCATATTTGCCAATGTACATCGAGATAATTTAAAATGAAAAGGACGAATTTGAGATTTGTAAAATAGTTCATGAAAAAATATAAGAAAAATAATAGCATAGCTATACTACGTACCCACATAACTAATATCGTATAGCCCAACCTGGTCCTACTTTATCCACACTCAGAATTTAAAGGTCTTAAAAAAAAAAGCATGCCACCTACTTAGATGGCGATGGGCTTTACATCAACTGCTGTGTATGCGCCCTCCTGGGTGTATGCATGTACAATGGCGAGAAAAAAAACGCTACTTGCGCGGTACCCTATCAAGACACGGGTTATTCCACGCCTTGGACAGACCACACAGATCATACAGATCATACAGATCATACAGATCATACAGATCATACATATCATGCAGATCATACAGATCATACAGATCATACATATCATACAGATCATACAGATCATATAGATAACACAGATCATGTAGATCATACAGATCATATAGATAACAGATCATGTAGATCATACAGATCATACTGTTCATATAAATCATATGTATCATTCCCACTTCGTGATCTCAAGGCAGATATATAAATATGTTCCCGATCAAGGTTCGTTGTCCCGCCGGACTGCTTCCGCGGCCTTCCCGGGCCATCTTCAGGCGCCGGTTGGCCGCAACTGCCTCCTCGGACGTCCCGTCCCAAGTGGTCCTTCGCTTGCTCTTTTCCCTGGTCAAGCCACTTTGGCGGCCTTCGCCTGGCTGGCCCGGCGTGCCATTACGGTGTTCCCCAGGGCCCGCAGCTCCACCTGGAGGGTATCCCCCCCCGGTTGAGACACAGATCCTCCCCGCAATGGGGGAGGTGAAGAGGGAGGCCGACCTGCCAGGGATTGCATGGCTTTTGCTAGGCGGCGGTGTCAAATGCGGGGAGGATCTGTGTCTTAACTCAACCGGGGGGGGGAAACCCTCCAGGCGCGGAGCTGCGGGTTCTGGGGAACACCGCAATGCCACGCCGGGCCAGCCAGGCGAAGGCCGCGAAAGTGGCTGACCGGGGCGAGAGACAGGCCAAAGACCACTTGGACAGGACGTCCGACGAGGAGACCGTTGCGGCGCCTGAAGATGGCCCGGAAGAAGGCCGCGGAAACAATCCGGCGGGACAACCGGGCTCCATTGGAGCGGGAGCGTTCCGCTCTCAACGAACTAGAGGGGACAAAATCGCTGCGAAGAAGTGGGAGGTGAAAAGAGGGAGGCCGACCGCCAGGTTTTGCATGGCTTTTGCTAGGCGGTGTCAAGTCGTGGAACGTCTCCCCTTGGTAATTTGCCAGAACTCGCGACTTTTGAAGGCCCAGACCACGCCCCACGGACCTCGGCCGGGGCCCGCACTTGCGCCGTGGTGTACACGCGGGCCCCCTGCGTGCCCCGCGGCCGAGAGCACGATAAAACACCCCAGGCCGGTAGAGAAATAAATACCCAAGAAGCGCGGAAAAAAAAACTCATTTTCGTACATAGTCATATACATATAAGTACGTATATTTAGGTTGGTACAATAGCAAGCAGCAGCTATCATACATATGTACGTAAATCGTGAAACGTACGAGTATCCACACCAGCTTATCTACCGATATTTTTCAGCAGTACAAATGTACGTGTAAAATATACCGTGCGGGCGATCGGTGCAATTTGAGACATATTCCAGCTGGTGACAAAAACCGTAGACTGCGGAGTAGTGGTCCCTCTATAATGCCGGTTGCCCGCTATAGTGCCTGCTGTGTGACCGGTCGCCACGGACGAAACGATCCATTTGGCTTTGAGTCGCAGTACAGCACTACAGCAGGACAACTAACAAGAAACACGAAAGCTGGCCCAGGGCTGGATCTCTTACTTTTAATAGGGTGCTTTCTACGCTAATATCAGCATAACGACTCTCGAGCTTCTGATTTTCCTCTGCACATCAGCCTGGCTTTCTCAGTATTAACAGCCTGTCTGTTAAATAGTAGTGCCGGGTGCCGGCTGCCCGTTATCGGGCCCTGCGCGAGTGGGGGACGAAGTATACAAAATTGTCAGTCCTACTACGGAACGGGCGCCACGTGATCCTTCCTACCCGTACTACTCCTGGGCCCTCACGCTGCCGGTAGACGGTTGATTACACTAAAGGCATCATCGCTTTGGTCGATAGCCCTCGAAAGGGGTCTCTACACCTTAAAAGGGGTGGTTAAAGCCGGTACGAGTAGATATGCCGGAGCGGGATAAGGACCCCAAGCCGGAGAAGGGTCGGCACGTTGACGCCGACTGCCGAAAACGAAAACCCGGAATATATTTAATAAAAAAAAAAGAAAAAACAGCTGTGAGATCGAGGATTTTGTCGAAACTCATCTTTGCTAGCTGAGGGTGATACTTCGATCGCGCGTACTTACCCGGGATATATATAATGGGAAGTATTCCCAGAATTTTCTCGTTGCAGCAGCAGTACACGGAGTTAATGGGATTAACCAGTCAGTGTGGCAGTGTGCGGAGTAGTGCCGGTCGCCGCTAAAATGCCGGCATTGTTGCCTGGCGCATGCCGACACTACTATAGAGGGACTATTGCTGTTGTATGTATCATATGTATATATCGTGTACATTTACAAGATTTCCCTTCGGGGGCTATATACGTAGCGGAGAGGGGAGTGCGGCTCCGCAATAATTGGATGAGAGCGAAGACATACTCGGTCGTCAGTACGAGTAGAAGTAGAAGTAGTAGTAGTAGTAGTGCTGTAGTAGTAGTAGTAGTAGTAGTAGTAGTAGTAGTAGTAGTAGTAGTAGTAGTAGTAGTAGTAGTAGTAGTAGTAGTAGTAGTGTTAATAGTAGTATTAATAGTAGTACGTACTATATAGTACATAGCAGTAGTGGTAGAGTATTATATGCTATTATACCTGCTGTACATAACAGGTACCGGTATACTATAATAACATAATAACTGTACAGCAATGAAACCAGAGGGGTTCCCATCTTAGCATTACCTCTTTTATATATATATATTACTCTGTTTTTTTTTGTAGAATCACAAAAATACCGAACAGCCCAGAATGTACAATCGTATACCAAAGGCTTGCCCCACCGCTCGATCTCACGAAAGAGAAGCACTGCTGTACGGTAAAACAAGAACATGCTGTTTCCCTCAATGAAATGCCGGCGTCATTGAAGCCCTTGTGTGCGGCGCACTGCTGTCCTCCGACCTGCCGGAAAGGCTTGTCTCCCCGAGCTGCAAAAAACACTCCAAGTCGGTACGGCAGTCCAGCTGCGAGCACCAGGAAAACTAATAGGGCCCGAGTCAGGCTGAAACCGCCCCTAAACAAAAGGGCTGCGGACCATCCCAAGACGTACAACAACACCGTGACGCCCAACACTTTTTTGTTTGAAACGCTTGCAGCTTAGGGTGTGTGGGCTCATACTTGGCTCGTTACAGACAGAAACGAGTCTAAAAAACAGCCGCGTCCGTAAATACGTACAGCTTCAGAGATCGATTTTTACAGCAGCCGCGTGTGTTTTCACTGCTGCTGAAAAAGGAGCCAAGTACGTGCCCACACGCCCCACGCTGCAAGCGTTCAAACGAAAAAGTGGTGGCGTTAAGGCGTGTTGCTCTACGTCGTGGGATGGTCCGCAACCCTTGTTTAGGGGCGGCTTCAGATTGGCTCGGGGCCCTATTAGTTTTTCTGGTGCACGCAGCTGGACAACCGACTTTCAGTGCTATTTGCAGCTCGGAGAGACACGTGTTGCCGGCAGGTCGGAGGACAGCGCGCCGCACACAAGGGCCCAAATGACGCCGGCACTGAATGGAGGCGACCAGCATGTCCCTGAGTTTACCGTACGTACAGTAGTAGTCCTTCTCTTTCGTGAGATCGAGCAGTGGGGCAAAGCGCCTTTGGTGTTATACTTCGCAGAAAATATCTCCATTCTGGGCTGTTCGGTATTTTTTATGTTCTCACCAAAACAAAAACGTCAAAAGAATGTTCCTATGTAGAATGAAATAAGCAATGCTGACAAGGGGGCCCCTGTGCTCGTGAAATGAAGTGAAACTACGGTGAGCTTTAACAATAACATACCAGGTTGTCTGTGCGTATAGAAGTATGATGCCTGGCACATATCGAAGCATCACAGACAGCTTGCAAATATGAGTTTTGACGAAATCCTCGATCTCACAGCTTTTGTGTTTGACTCTATAAATATACCAAGCGCTCAGAGACGGCCCCACGTGGTAGCCCAAGTGACCCGATCAGTTTGGATGGCGAATAAGGGCTTAGCTAGTGGGTCCGTTTGATCACGCCAACTCCTCGGAGCCTTTGACCTATCCGGGTATGACTTTACTCTACCCTCCGAAATTGTCGCAGTCACCGGAGATATCTAAGGGATTTTCAAAAAAGCGTTTAGGATTTTGTTGGATTTCTGAATTCTACCGTATAGCTTCAGACTTTGATCTCCACATGTACGAGATGTGTATCATGTATGAGGCTATATAAAACCCGTAGTGCGCGCGATCGAACTATCACACAGCTTGCAAAGATTAGTTTCGACCGGTCGACAGCCACCACACCCAGTGTCTGTGTCGATTCTTCGTCCTAGAGAGATAAAAGCTATGTGGTCACAAATTTACGACATAGATATACTACACTGTAATGCAGTAAGCCCAGTAGACACTGCATATGTTATATGCGACAGACACGACGATTAAGATGCGTTAAAAGAGAACGAAAAGACGAAAGAGAATGAGAAGAGTGACAGACCACGGAAACCGACCGAAACCGACCGAAACCGACCGACAGTTTCGACAAAACCAATCAAGAAAATCGACCGAGCCATCTTCGTATTCGATCCAAAACATTTTCTTGTACTGCTTGCTACATACGTACCTGGTACCTGGAAAGGGTTTCAATTTTCAACCATGTCCGCCTCTACCGCCTTGAACAGCAGACTCAGGGACGGCAAGAAGGCCATGTGACACCATACGATCAAGTCGTCTCATGACACCGACAAACGCATACCGAACCGTTCGAAATGTTGACTGTGTGGCTGGTTTCGCAGAGAAATCAAGCGAGAAGTGTTCGGTTCAGCTTTCGGTTCGGTTCGGTTCGATTCGGTTTGGTTTCGGTTATATCTTTTCAAACAGACCAAAACTCCCGGATATTTTTGACAAAAAACAAACAAAAACGACCGACCGAGCCATTTTCATGTTCGGTTCACAACACTGGCCACTAACAGTACTACCACACCCGCGCTTCAAGCTCGTTCTTTTGTGGTAGTTGCGGACGTTGCTTGCGTGTGCGTGCGATGTTGCCTGCCATCCTAGATCAGATCCTGGGAACAGCAGTAGCGGTTCAATTTGCTTCGCTTCGGGAATACCGTATCGCGGATGCCGCGCCGAACGATGGAAACCCGTAATTCCTCTGACTACAAAGGCAGACGCCCAACAAACTCTTCAACACCAAGTAAAGTAGGTTGTTCCCCAGGAAAACATCACGATAACTTCATGCATTCCGAAGTCATCCCCCGGTGTGGGATCGGAGCCTAAACTACCACCCACAGGCCTGTTATTTTGGCGCGCACTTTGCTTCGGTTTTTTCCAACTTGAGACACCCCGGGATTTCAAGTCATCCCCATTCCGACACGAAACCTTGTACTGAAGGCCTGTCTCACGGAATATTATTGAATACCGAAAATACTTCATTTTCGGACACCAAAAACAACTATCAACCCTGTACGGGCCCGAACACGGCATTTTTTCGGACCATTGTTTCCGGATACATAGCATTTCCGGGTCGGGACGTCTTCCACTCGGAAATGGAGCCCCAGTTTCGTAGATTAACATCGGCGTCTCTACCCAGCGTCTGAATTCCCCGCGGAAAGATGGCACGCTAATGTATCCCCTCGTCCCGACTACGTACAGCTAGCAGTGCCTCTGCGTGGGCCGAGACGCCCCCGATGCCCCAATTTTCACGACCGCCAGTCCAGGAAGACCAAAACGCTTTCGGAAGCGCTTTCTTTCTTCGCGTACCGCACGTCTTCTTCCTGCTGCAGTTGGTCAAGACTTTCCACGAAGTGCAGGAAGAAGACATCTGCGGTATGCAAAAGCGCGACCGAAAACCCCTTCGCCTCTCTGGACACTGCTGGTCGTGGAGATCGGAGCACCGGAGCGCATCTCAGCCCCGAGACAAAACAACTACCATTAGACTAGGGCAATAATTATGAATAAAAATTAAAAACATCGAGCTGTGACATGGAGGATTTCGTCGAGACTAATATTTGCAATACTTCCATCGCGCGAGCTACGGGTTTTATATCGCCCCATGCAGGATGTACATCCTATATGTGAAGGATAACAAGGTAGTCGGGACGAGGGGAATCATGACGCGTTTCAGCTTCACGCGGGGAGAGGGTTTGTCTTCCTCACAATCACCCACGAAGAAGGGGGAAACAAAGAGCAAGACGGCCGATTGATACAGCAGTGTAAGTGAATACGCCGCAGCGGGTATCATACTATACGAGGACGACGACACCCTACCACTCCGTCCGGAAACACAAGAGACAGCAGTTTGTGTTACAGTGGGTACTCCGATGTAAGAGCGCCTGAGTTAAGAGCATTCGGTGGTTAAAAGCGGTCATGTCCCGTCTACACTAAAACCTATACATTTCCTACCACATATAAGGGCGTTATGTAGTTAAGAGCGGCCGTTTGGGCTCGTCTCGGGCCGTTCTTGAATCGGGGTACCCACGTCTTCTCCCTTATTCCATTTATTATCTTCGCCCTTCTTTTCTCTCTCCCTCTTATTAGAGTCGTATATCAGATCCGGGGTCACCGAAGTAGGCTCTTCTCCTCCTTCCCCACTACGGCGGTACGTGCCTTGCTTTTTGTATCGCGAGGAAATTTCAACACTCTCTTTTCCCTCGTCGACTCTCGTCGAATTGTGCCCACCCACGTTTTAATGGGCGCTCTCGACAGCAGTTAGTTGCGTGTAATTTGTGAAGAAAATTCTCCTTACGGAGACTCGAACCCCTGACCTCAACCTCAGCATTACGGGGGGGCATAGTAAATAGGTAAATAGGGCCTATAGTACAAACTAAAACCTATGTGTTTTCCTATTTTTATCAGCAACATTCGGTCCTATTTACTAGTGTTTACTATGCCCCCCGTAATATAGACCACCGGGAGGTCGGTCCACTCTGCCGTCACACGACCAAACGTAAATGTGGAGGACAGGGTACGTACAAGGGCATTCATTAGGTGTTGCGCTGTTGCGCTGGCGCATCATTTGGTCAAAATAACCGTTTTGCGCAATAGTCGCCGCGAGGCTGGATGCGCGCAGCGCAACACGCGTTTTTGGTCGCGCAACATTTTTCGCCGCAGGCGAATAACATTGTTGCGCGTTTGGTTCTCGCCGTAGGCGCGAAACTTTTTTGGCGGCCTTTTTTTCTTAATAATTAGTCGTGATTGAACATCTTTTAGGCCCCTCGTCCTATTCGCCATAGTCGAAAACACAAATTAGGCACCTATACGTAGCTATTCGCCGTAGCCAAACATAAATTAAAAGGCATTTTACTTAGTTTTGAGTCGTATATTCGCGCATACATCGCATTTTGTTCGCCTTGCCGAACCACTAATTAATGCCCTGGTGCGTACTAGGCATCGTCAACCTCTGATCACAAAAAAAATGCCAACCATGGAGATACGTTAACCAATGTACGTACGGTCTACGAGACCTGCCATCATGGACGATCTTCATATGGTTGACTTTCGGGAACCGAAACACAGAACGCTATTATACGTACCAGGGACTGAAGGGTCCCTCTGGGAGAACGACCCCCCCCACTCTTATCTACATGAGATATTTCCTCGCGCTGATGCGAGGGAGGTTTTGTGGAGGCAACCTCCTTGCCACATACAGAATAGGACACGTGATAAGAAACAGGCTAATGAGAAGGCTAGGCTAATATTCAAAGGAAAATAAGAAATTCGGGAGGCGTTATCTTGAAATTAGTGTAGAAAGCACCCCCTATCTCAAATAAGAAATCCAGCCTGGACCAGATTTCCGGTTTCTTATTAGGTGCCCTGTACTGCTTGCTGTACACGAGAAGAAAAGTGCGCGTCAAGGCCTCGGCCAAACCTGTCCAAGACCCCGACAGCGGCCGACATCATCTGAAAAGGCGACCTACACATAAATGTTCCTTGCTTTTCCGGGAAAAATACTGAAATACCGATAATAAAGAGTGCGGGTTGCAATTAGGTGTTGCAAAGTTCGCGACTTGCAAGTAGGTCATCTGAGGAGGCGACCTCCACATAATTGTTTCTTGCTTTTCCGGGAAAATACTGAAATACCTATATATAATAGAGTGCGGGTTGCAAGTAGTGTTGCAAGTTCGCGACTTGCAAGTAGGTGCGCTCAAGAAAAAGGGGGAAACAAAGAGTAAGGCGATCTATATATGATATTAAATGTAGGGCAGCGGCCAAAAACAGGTACACCTGGTCCGTTCGGGGCCAAAAACAGGTACATACTAAAATCAAGTTTAAAACGCACCCCACGAACCTGCCGTTCCTTGCAATGCAAAGTAGAGTTTTTTTCATGCTCTTCGTGCTCGCTCGGTGGCTACGTATACGAGTAGCTGCTATTAATAGTACGAGGAACGAACGCCTGCTGCTGTATTCTCCCTTCTCAACTTTTGTGACACCCCTGGTATTCCAAGTCAACCACAATCCCGAAGGGGAGCCTTCTATCTCGTATTATTTCGGCGGAGGTATGCAGGCAGATATGTGTGTGTGTCGCACGAGTGGCGTGAAGTACGAGGTGCGAAGGGAGAAGGCGTCTCCGCGTACGTCGGCATTTGTATAGGGGGCATAGGGTGGAACTATGAAGGGCCTCTGATTGGCTTAAAAACGACAAAAAAAAGGTGAAAGTCAAGCAGAGTAGACAAAATCAGGTATACCTGGGTTTTGAAGAGGCAAAAACCGGTACAACGAGTTTTGGACCAATGGCAGCGCACGTGGAGTGCGTTTTTGACTTGGTTTTAAGTATGTACCTGATTTTGGCCGCAAAAGGACGAGGTATACCTTTTTTTGGCCGCTGCCCTTAAATGTATGATAACTGGTCGTAAATATACCTCCGCGGGTATGATATGATGAGAGGAGGACTACATATTCATACAACCTACCACTCACGTTTTCGTTTTAACTCCAAGATCTAATTGTTCCTTGCTTTTCCGGACAGAGGTTGTAGGAGTATTGCCCCTTTGTCCCGAAGTATATATGATAACCGTTTTCTTGTTAATATCAGCTGGTTACTCGTAATATGTTTATGTATAAATACGTACTGAAAACTCAGTACACTTCAGGAAAGCAGTGTGGCAGGTATGCAACAACAATAATAGCTGCAGGGACTTTGACGGCCATCGCCATATTATATTCGTAGCAACAAATGGTGTGAGACAAAATGATGCAATCAGGGTGCGTGTGCCGAAAAGATAGGCCCGCCATAAAAAAATGTTCCTGCTCGTCGCACGTATGAATATGTATGATATGTACGAGCAATAAATATACCGGCTATCGGTGGTGGGGTTGATCTCAATACAGCAGTACGCCGTGGCCCCTCTGTACTACTGTACGTAGTCAAGGCCCGCCATTAACCCCTTAACCCTTTTAGAACTGCAGTCCCGTTTTGGGGACAAACCACTCTAATTCTAAGTCATTTTTCCCCAAAACGGGACTCCAGTCCTATAAGGGTTAAGAACTGGTCCCGCGAATTTGGGGACAAACTACTTGGAGTTAGTGTGGGACATTTTTTTCAGTTCTGAATGGGTTAAGAGATACTGGTATGCCAGTAAAAAAAATGACCTTTCACGGAAAATAAGGAACCCGGTGTAAGAAATGCAGCTGAAATTGGCTGACAATAAAGGAAATGGCAACCGCAAGAAACAGCGTTGATCGACGCCCACAATAGATAATAAACGAAGTCCATTCGGAAATGTCTACCGAAATAAGAAACGCGGACTACATTACTGCTGTCTGTATTATTGTACATCCCCTGCCCCCCCCCCTCCCCCCCCCCGCAGTGTCTCGGTCTTGTTTTTTTTTTGTCAGTTTTTATCGAAAAAACTTAAAAACGGATGTATCCCCTGGCTTCCCCCCCCCCCGCAGTGTGGAGTCGCCTGGCTCCGTCTTGTTTTTTTTTTGTCAGTTTTTATCAAAAACCTTTACACCGGATATATATACAGCAATAGTCCCCTGCCAAATGAACATGTTTTTCGCTGAGCGTAGAAAACCCCGCCAGAGGGGGAAAGGTTTTTGAGAGCTCACGGGATAAGAAATTGTCCTAGCCTATAGGAAATGCAGCGGTTGATAAGCGCCCTAGAAATCAGAAAATGTCCTTTTAGTACTGCAGTCCCGTCTTGGGGACAAACCACTCTAATTCTAAGTAATTTGTCCACGAAACGGGACTCCAGTCCTATACGTAAGGGTTGAGGAAATGAAGCGGCTGAAGAGATCCCAGCGAAACAGGAAACGCCTCTTTAAGAAATACAGCTCGGGATTAGCATACAAAATTAAGGCATTGAGCCTAAAACATCAAACTGACGCGCTCTTCGCGTTCTTAGTACGTAGCGGGCCTTAACGGCTGTAGTGCTGGTTGCGTATTGCCGGTTGCTCGCTACGTATACGTACGAGTAGTGCCTGTGGAATCGCTTGGCACCTTGACCCTTTTAGAACTGGAGTCCCGTTTTGGGGACAAACCACTCTAATTCTAAGTAATTTGTCCCCAAAACGGGACTCCAGTCCTACAAGGGTTTAGGGGTTCACATGTATGTGTGATATATAGTGTGCGGAGTAATGCCGGTTGCCGCAATAGTGCCGGTATTATTGTCGGCTGGCGTAAGGGACCAACTACTGCTGCAAACAAACGCAGTTGTTGACGCAGGAGCGGACAAAATACCGCAACTTTGCTTCATAAAAACAGCGCACCGCCGCGAGGCACGATCTCATCATGCGTGCAATATGGTGATTGTCTGCTGCTGTCATCTGTGACGGGTCTACCTGCTGCTGGTGTCAACACAGACGACGACAACAACAAGAAGTCGTGTGCAAGACTGAGACTGCAACGACGGCGCAAGACTTTGTCCACTACTCGTACTACGACTATTATTTGTACTAAAGCTTCTACGTACGTACCACTACCTGTACAGAGAGAGTACTTGCAAATTGCCTCAAAATATGTCGTGGCTCGTAATGCTGCTGCTGTAAGTACTATCCGTACTGCACACGACACTCAATACCTGACACCTGGCACTCCTCGTACGAGTACCTGGTACTCAACACCAGGTACGTACTGCTACAACAGCATTAGCATACGATTATTAATACTGCTACAGGAGTATTTGATACTCGTACTCGTACTACTGCTGCAAGTACTTGCTCAATGCAATCGGAATGTATACGAATACGAATCAGAATACCGGTAGCTTTCAAGCAAGAACTCTCTGGTTCGATTGTCGATTCACAAGCCCGAAATGAACCCCTCAACACTCACCAGGCTCCTGCCGCTCATCCTCCTGCGAAGCTTCGGATCGGTGGGGGGGGAACCAGCGGTGCTCGACGGCGGGACTGACAACATGGAATTGTCATCAGAATCAGACTCCGACAAGCTCATGCCCAGCTGTTGTTGTCCACGAGCGGAAAACGAATGAGTACCATAGGATGTTGGAAGAAGCAACACGTTTTTAGTTTCCCGCATCGAATACATAAGCTAGTTGATGATATGTAGCAGTTCAGAAAATACTCGTACAGCAGTAGAAAATAGCGGAGGCATCAGTAAGCAGGGGGGGGGTTGGGGCGGACAGGGGTCGCAAGGGTCCTCTCTTTTTTCTCTCTCCAAGAAGCGCCGCAGCAAGAAGAAGGGAGCATCAGCAGCCGGAGCAGAACACGCGGCAGCAGAAAGAAGCGGTAGATGCAATTTACTGACGCCGATACCAGTGCAGATGCAGAGAAGCAGTAGTGGTGGACGTGGGGAAAACAGCCGATAAGCGCCGAACACCCGGGTTACTGCTGTACCTATCTATGACATGTTGCTGCTGCTGCTGCTGCTTCTGCTGCTACTTCCGCTGCTTCGTGTGCTACCGCTGCTGCACCTACTCGGTATGCCGTTCTCCCGCGGTCAATACTAAAAGCCACAAGAAAACACCGCGTGTCTGTTTTTTTGTGTGAGATCTCCTGCACCCTACGCACCACCACCGCACCTCGTCTCTTCCGTTAGACTCCACGCTCTTCGGCGACATCCTGTTCATGAACCCCTGCTGCGCTCTCGATGCGGTTTTGCGTCTCTCGGGAGACGTTGAAGCCGAGGACGCCATCCGCTGTTCTGGCTGCTGATGATGATAGTTGATGAAGCAGGATGACAATGGTGCGTACTTGTGTGGTCTTTCATCTACCAGTCTGTCCGTAAATATAAGGATATATTATATTTTATAGTTATGATCAAAACTCTCTTATATTTAGGGACATTGTGGTAGGAAATTCACAGAAAAAATCGAAATACGATCGCAGACAGAGACAGAACGAACGAAGTTGTTGCTTGTTTTTGTGTACCTTCTGTGCGTTATCGACCAAAAACCAATGTACCTTATTTGGTTTTTAGTGCTACCTGTACAAATTTGAATGTAGTGTACGTTTATGTATTAAAAAAGTATCAATATGTTTCTTATATTTACGACCATATCGATATATTGCCCTAAGATTGAACATAAAAAAGGTATATCCCAAGTTGTACATGTTTTCGTTTTCGACTTGCTTTTAATATGGAAAGTGTATAATCCAAGGCACCTTTTTTATTAGCGTTGTATACTGCTGTATAGGAGCGACGTCACAGGTCCCATCCCACACCCCTCTCCTTCTCCACCCTCACAGCACCGCAGTCTCCGTCTGCGCCTAGCACCGCGCGAAGAGGATGAGGACGTGTCCAGTGATCGCCGCGGTGGGTCTAGGACTCCCCTCCGTGGCTGGGTTTGTGGCACCGAACGTCGGTGTCGTGAGGGTGAGTGTGGTTGGGCTCAGGCAACCGCCCATATGACGATAGCCGCCCATCATCATCATTACCCTACAACTAACACAGGGCTTGATCGGTGCGGTGTGGCTTGCGAGGAGCACTTCCTTGTCGTTGATCCCGTGCTTCCCCAGTAGAAGGGTGCAACACTCCGTGCCCTCGTTCGTGTGTGTCATAAGGGCCGTTTGTGGTTGCTGTCTTTGTGTTGGGAGAGGTAGTTGTGGTCGGGTTCTCTTGTTTGTGGTGCATGTTGACTCATGAACATGAAGTACGAGTACGAGTCGTTTCTTGAGGGAACGCTCCTCGTCAGCCGCTGCCGTACCACTATGTTCGAAAATGTAGTACGATTTATATGTTGATATTAATATAGAAACGTTTCTTACATTTACGGACATGTTGTTGGGTTGACGCAATTGCGCCGTATGTAAGTGCAAGCATCAATGCAGCAAAGCCGACCTCTCGTGTCGCGAAGTGTTGTCCGCTCTCAAGCTCCGCTCGTGATGTTCCCGCCCACGTCTACAAGGCATAGCTAGCGCAGCCCAGCTCTCAACCGTGCCGCCTTCCCGTACGACACACCGATTCTGTTCGTACCAGGTATTTCTCAACTCTATGCCACGCCCATGATTTCTCTGTGCCACCTCACCACCTCTCTCCGAATGCAACCTCAACACATCCGACCCACAGCCACCGCCGCCGCCACCACAGCTCCTATTGCTGCTGCCACCACCTCCCTCAGGCGCAAAGCTCCCGACTGCCATGCCGACCATGAGAAATTTCGCCCCCCCCCCTCTAGGCTTGGTCTCTTATCTTCTATTTTTGCTGACTCGCTTTGCTTTTCGCGCTGTTCTTGTTCTATCTACAGGGCGTGTCTTCGCCTGCGACCCGATGGGTAGATGCTCTCGGCTCGGTGAGGCCGGCGGCTTCCGCCTCTGCCTCTAGGGCTTCCAGGACTGGGCTCAGGTGAGCTCGGCCGTTTCTGCTTTGGTTTAGGAATACATCAGCAGCAGCAGCAGCAGCATTGCAATGTTGTGGATGATACCCTTGTCGATGTGGGTTCGATGCTGATCGAGTCGTAATAAGGATGGTATCAGACAAGTCCAGGGTACTAGTATGTGTATGAGTAGAAGGTACCACGCTGTCCCGAAATGTAAGGACCGTTGGGGTGTAATATTTATGTACAAACGGTCCTTATATTCCGAGACAGGGTCACAGGAGGAGTACGTCTACGTAACGTAGGGTGACAGGTGTCCATACGTACACATCAGGGTAAGCGTTCCTTTCGCAACGTGTTCGAATCCGAATGCCACGTATTTTCGTCTGCGTTACAGCAGTATAATATGCAGTGCGCAGGCTGGTGTAGGCTCGAGGACGTCCTCGAAGTGTCGCCGTTGGACACGTGGTGTTGCACCACGTGCTGGCCCCCTATTTTACTATTGATAACAATATTACCCTGTTGCAGACTGCACACGATGCTCCCAGTATATTTCAAACTCCGAGTGTGCTGATACAAACTCCAAGTATGCTCGGAGTATCGAGTACATTGTGTACTGCGAATACTGAGAGTATTGCAGCATACCTGGTACCAGGTACCAGGTATCAGGTACTGCCGAGTATACTCTTGATTATCGAGTATATTTCGTACTGCTGCGCGAGTACAGAGAGCATTGCAGTACTGGCGCCCGAACGATACTGGCTGTGAGTACGAGCGTACTGGTACTGTAGTATTAGCAGTACTGAAGACGTACTGTAAGTGCTGCAAGCACTGCGAGTAAGAGCAGCACATAATGCCGAGTACAAACAGCAGTAGCCGCAGTACACACATCCGAAACACTATTAATAGGAGTACCCAAGAGTATCCAAAATCCAGACTATTTTCTCCGATTACTGGGGTATCCGAGTACAACTCCGAGTAATACGTTTACCCGCTGTACCTCGTAGTCTGCAATACTGAAATACTGCACAGATGCTCCGAGTATACTCGATTACTCGGAGTATCAAGTATTTTTCGTACTCCGAGTACTGAGAGTATTATAGTACTGTTGGCCTAAAAACTCGGAGTACTTGGAGTATGAGCAGTACTGAAGGCCCAAATGCTCCGACTACTGGGAGTATGAGCAGTACTTATACTCGAGTACAAGTAGTACTCGGAGCAAAAACATCTAAATTATTCGGAGTACTCCGAGTATCGAGAGTATTGGACACCAAAATACTGCGAGTACACAAAGTACGTGAAGTATTTTTTTCTCGAAAATACTCTAGTTATACTCCGTAATGGGAGCATCTGTGAATTTTGAAAAGCTATAAACGCCAGTCACATGCTCCCAGAACCTGGGAGGAACGACGGCCGAGTGTTTAAAATGATGCAAAGATGCTCCTTACGTACTTCACACTCCGAGTATCGAGTACATTTCGTACTCCGAGTACTTCAGAGTATTAGAGTACTGGCGGCCTGAATACTCGGAGTACTTGGAGTATAAGCAGTACTGAAGCCCCAAATACTCGGAGTACGAGGAGTACCCGCAGTATCGGACCCCGAAATACTCCGAGTAAGCAGTATCGAGAGTGTTCATACCCGAAGTACTCCGAGTACGAGCAGTATCCCGAGCATCGAACCCCGAAATACTCCGAGTACACGAAGTACCTGAAGTATTTCATCTCCAATACTCCTTACTTTACTCCAAGGTACTAGGAGCATCTGTGAAATACTGCCAGCACCTACTGCGCCTCGCAGTATGAAATCCTGAAACACTGCAAAATATATGTACGTACTCTATAAAGTATGCGCAGTTCAGGATGCCGAAAAACTTGGGGAAGTACACGCCGCATCCAGCATCCAGAGTATCGAACCCCGTAATGCTTGAATTACACAGAGTATTCAGAGTATCGAACCCCGAAATACTTGGAAGTACAAGCACTATCCAGAGCGTCGAACCGCGAAACACTGCCTGTACGCCAGTGCAGGCTGTATCGAACATGATACCCGGTATCTTACATCGTACGTACGATTACACCAAGACAGACACACCTATAACCCTGAATTCTACAGCCTCAGATTGTGTCCCCCTCATACGGGATGTACACCCTACATGAGGACATATAAAACCCGTAAGTACGCGCGATCGAAGTACTACACTTAGCTAGCAAAAATGAGTTTCGGCGAAATCCTCGATCTCACAGCTGTTTTTTTTTTTTTTTTTTTTTCAATATATAGTACTGTACGATAGTGTCACGGTGTCCCCGAATCCCGTCTATTATTGTCGAGGCGTTAGTCTGTTGTTTCTCGGAATCAAACAACTTGCCGTCGTGCAGCCCAGAAGCATTCGTAGCGGAACAAGATCGAGCTAAATATGACACCAGCACACGTGTCAGTAATCAAGAGTACGAACAAGAAAAACCTGCACAGCAGTAGTCGGGTCTGTCCCGTTCTGCACAATCGTATCTTAGATCCTGGTACCTACCTACTTGTATACCTTTCTTCGTATGTACCATTACATATGCCGCCGTCGGCAGGACGAGTCGGGACGCTCGGTGACTCAGCTTCTTTCTGACGTGTGCCTGTTACATATCACAGCTGTTGTTTTTTATTTTATATATATATATGTAAAGCTGCAAGCAGCCAGACGCAGCAGGCATCCTTTTTTTTTGCTTGTTATGTTACAGTACAGGACACCTAATAAGAAACAGGCTGATAAGAAAGCCAGCCTGATATTTAGAGGGGAAAAAAAACGGGAGTCATCATCTTGAAATCAGTGTATAAAGCACCCTATCTCAAATAAGAAGTCCAGCCTCGACCAGATTTCCCGTTTCTTGTTAGGTGTCCTGTACTGTAGTCTCTTGTTTTTTTGTGTGTTAGATGTCTTCTCCTGGTGAGCAGACCAGACCGACCATGATGCCAGCTCGGGGTACATACCCTCCCGCCCCCCTGGCGCGCCGCGCAATGCTATTGCAGCCACCGCTTCTCCTTGCATACACCTTATTGCCGCTTATTTGCGTTCACTCGACCGAAACTTCCCTCGCCCGATCGAAACTTTGTGGTAACAATCCCAACCTGCCGTACGTACTCTCTTAAGACCCTCTGCTAACTCCTCGACCCCATAGTTTTATGTCTCGCCCCGACGTCGCTCGAAGCTACCAACTCGCTCGATTCCACCCACCCCGACCTCCCCCCTCACGTGGGCGCAGGCAGCGCTGCTCACTCGCTCGATGCCACACTGACCCGTCGCACGAAGTGGCATGATGCCACCGCAAGTGCGTCTTATGCGACCAACACCACGCCGGCCTTAGAGCAAGAGCCTTCAGAACGATCGGGTTTGTTCCCCGCCCGGGAATCCTCGCTTTCATGACGGGGATCTCGTTAATATTAGATCAGACGTGCCTTCGATCTCGCAGCAGTTCGTTTCAGGTTAAGATAATCCCTCAGTCAAGTGAGATATCAACTTTCGGCGAACGATTTTTCCCTCGGTCTCGGCGCGCGCGACCTGCGTAGCATTACTCGCGTTCGAGCGCGCGGTGTCTCATAGTCCCAGCCGCCCCTCGCCCGTCCGTTCCTTGGGCATCCCCCGGCAATACCTGCCTCGTGCTGGTTCCAGCATCGAACCGCGCCCGCGTTTTTATTTGGGTATCGGCGACCGGCTGCTTGCATAAGTTAGCGCTGACGATACCATCTGGGGGGTAGGCTGCCGGGCGTACCATGAAAACGCTAGCCCGTTGCCCTGCCCGCGTGGCGCGGCCTCAGCATTTTGTGCAAACCCTTGCAAATCGTGCGCCAACGTATGCGCGCACCGCCGCCGCCGCCGCTGGCCGGCCCGGTCTTGTCGTCTTCACGGGGACGAGGGGCGAGCGCTACGCGGCACCGGGATGGTTCGTCAAAAGGTGTTGATCACCGAGGTTATGGAAGGTCTTTTTTCCCGAAGGTGGCCGGCTCCGTCGATCGCCCTTGGCGTTTGACACCCCCTGGCTGTGCGCGACGGGCTCTAGTGGCAAACGCCCCCAATTTTTTTTGAGAAGGTGTACGCCTTGACTGCGGCGGCATTTATCCTCCAGCCATAGCTGGAGGACAGTGAAACCCAAGAAGCCGTTTTTTTTCGCCACTACCGCCCGCTAGACTTCAAGCCGGAAGAGACTTTCGACCCTTGATATTCACAAGCTCGAAAGTCTGTTTCGGCCCCAGGTCTGGCGGGCGGTGGAGGCCAGAAAGGCTTCTTGAGTGTCGGTGTCTTCCAGCTTGAGTTGAAGCATGAAAGGCCGCCGCATCCAGGGCGCCCACGTTCTCGACCGTGTTTGTCACCAAGAGGGGGCATCGCGCACGACAGGCAGGGAAGGGAGTGTCAACGCTCAGGGATTGACGCCATCGAAGTAGGCGTCGGCTTCTTCTTTAACCTCGTTAAATCACCTTTTCACGAACCATCCCAGTGCTGCGTAGCGCTCGCCCCTCGTCCCCGTGAAAATGACGAGAGGGGCCGCCCGGCAGCGTTCGCGGCGAAGTTGGCCCACGACCTGAACAGGGGTTTCCCCAATAATGTTGAGGCCGCGCCGCGCGGGGGGGGGGGGGGGGGGGGGGGGGGGGGGGGGCAAGGGTCGGAAGTCTGTTCCGGCCCCGAGGTCTGGCGGGCGGTAGCGGCTGGAAGCTCTTCTTGGGCTCTGGTTGTCCGTAATATTATAGCTGCATATACCTGGTATGTTTTCTTCGACCGTGTTTTTTTTCAAAGCCGTTACGACTACGTACGAATTTGGCAGCGATAACAGCAGTCGCTGCCATCAGAACAAACGGCAAAAAAAAAGGGAGTACAGCTACGTATTGGTCTCCCGCGCTGACTTTTGTCAGAACGGGTGGTGTTGGCATTCCTTTTGGTACCCACCCAACTTTTTACCTCGGGACGCGGCGCGGGACCACGAGCCACCGACTGGGTACGTGCTCAGGGCTCGTGGTTATTCCTCCTTCGTTGACCAGCGGGCGGCATGCCGTGATCGCCGCAGAGGCGTCGAAGACGATGCTCTGTGGTTCTGCAAAGCTGGACGCAGATGCTCCCCGTATTGCTTGGGACCATCTACGTTGAGCTTTGTAGAACCACGAATCATCGTTTTTGGACGCCTCTGCGATGATCGCAGTGTGCCGCCCGCTGGCCAATGAAGCAGGGATAAACCACGAGCCCTGAGCACGTGTCTAGTCGGTGGCTTGTGCTCTCGCCACGGCGTCTGATGTAGCGTCGGAGGTCGGGTACACACTCCCGAGTATACTCAAGAGAGTACATTTAGTAAGTAGGAATATCGCAGTGCAGCCGGCCGGCCGAAATACTGCGAGTACGAAGCAGAGTATTGCAGGCCTAAACGCTGCGAGTTCTGGGAGTATCCAGAGTATTTGAACACGGAAACACTGCTGCAGCACTCGAGTTGAATCGCTCCGAGGAAAATGCTCCGAGTGCTACTTGTACCCGCAGTACCTCGGAGTATGAAACCCTGAAATACTGACAAGTAGATCTGCTGCAACTCGCGGTTTGAAGTCATATAATACGGTATTGGAAGTAGATGCAGTACCAGCAGCCGAAATACCGCGAGTACCCCAAAGTTTGAGCAGTACAGGATCCCCAAGTACTTGGAGCACAGCTGTAATCCCAGAGTAATGAACCCCAAAGTTACTCCGAGTACAGGGAGTATCCTCAGTATGGAACCCCGAAATACTTCGAGATTGGCCGTATATCGCAGTGCAGAGACCCCAAAACGCTGCGAGTGCTCGCAGTATCCGCAGTACATACGCCCGAAATAATGTCTCTGTTTATTTTCTTAGTTTCATCCTCTTTCGCCCGCTCGTCGGTCGTCCACATTTCCGTCGGTAGCATGGCTGAGGCCCCTACCGCACCCTTTTTGTGTTCCTGTTTATTTCCTTGACTTCGTCATCTCTCGCCCGCTCGTCGGTCGTCCACTCTTTCCGTCGGTATAATAGCATGGCCGAGGCCCCCACCACGACCGGGCGCAAGATCGCCCTGGACATGTACCGCAACATCGGGATCATGGCCCACATCGATGCGGGTAAGACGACGACGACGGAGCGCATCCTCTTCTACACCGGAAAGTCCTACAAGATCGGAGAGGTGGGTGGGTGGATGGGTGGGTTTGTTGGCACCTCGCACAGACAGATAATCGATTCCTATTCGTAATACTTCAGTATTGGTCGGAAGACCTATGTATACTACCTCTCCTTGAGTCAGCGGGTGGGCGGGTGGGTTTATTTTTGGTCACATGTCGGGATATTGGCGGAGGCTCGATTCCTACTTCATGGTTCGTTAGAAAATCTATTTATATATGTGTGTGTACCACCTCTACTTAAAGCAAGTCGGCGCTGGAAGCTTAGTAGAGGAGTAGGTTATCCCGTCTAGCCAGCAGTCATGATCTAGATCTTTGAGATTAGATGATCTAGATCTTTGAGTACTGATGATGTACATCTTTGGGGACTGATGATGTACATCTTTAAAAGACAGATTATCTAGGTCTTTGAAGACAGATGATGTCGCATCTTTGAGAACATTTAGATGTTTGAGGACAGATGGTGTACATCTTTGAGGACATATTATCTAGGTCTTTGAGGACAGATGATGCACATCTTTGAGAACATCTAGATCTTTGAGGACAGATGATGTACATCTTCGAGGACAGATTATCTATAATAGGTCTTTGAGGACAGATGATATACACATCTTTGAGGACAGATGGTCTCGTAGATCTTACAGGACATATATCGCCCTCGGATCTGTACATCCTGATCTGTACGGTATGGTCGTATGATCTACCGTAGTTCCATGTTGCCGGGTGTGAGAGCGGTATAACCTGCATTATCTACAGCAGTAGTACATGCTTCCGGTGTTTATCCTACAGAAGGATATGTACTTTCGATACGGATCGTGCACAGCATATCATATCTTAACGGCAGGTTAAGATCTGTACAGGACGTGTGTTAGATTTTGGTGCGAAAAAAAACGGCCGAACAGATGCAAAACACAATAAAAACGATTCGACAACAAACAAACAAACAAACAAACAAACGGCAACAAAAACCGAAACTATAAAACTGAACAATGACAAAAAACAAAAACAAAAAATAGGTGCACGAGGGCGCGGCGACGATGGACTGGATGGAGCAAGAGCAGGAGCGAGGCATCACCATCACCTCCGCCGCGACCACCTGCGCGTGGAAGGACCACCGCATCAACATCATCGACACCCCCGGACACGTGGACTTCACCCTGGAGGTGGAGCGTTCCCTCCGGGTGTTGGACGGCGCCGTGGCCGTGTTCGACGGGGTGGCGGGGGTGGAGCCCCAGTCTGAGACCGTGTGGCGGCAGGTAAGGATTTTGTTTCCCCCCCCCCAACTTTTTCGCATCTTATTCATGACCTTTTGTTTTTGTTTCTGTCATTGCTTCTGCAAACGCACTGATTGACCCATTTAGGACTGCAGTCCCGATGTGGTGACAAAACACTTGGAATTGGAGGGAAATATTTAGTTCTAGACAGAGCAGTTCTAAAAGGGCCAAATACCTTTTGGGTTTGGTTTGTTTTTTGTCTCTATCTGTGCATACTGCATAGTATGAATACTTTGTACGTCTTCACGTAATGTCTTGGTTATTTGTTTCTGTTGTTGAAGTGATGTCTTTGTTTTGTTTTTGTAAAGACATAAATGGGATCGAGGGTCTACTTGAAACTCGTCCTTGCAGGCTGCGTGTGTTGCTACTTCGGACCTTGTTTGTGTTTTGTGTCGTGGCGAGTCTTAAGGGGCCCCTTCGGTCATGATGACACACGAGTCTTCCATCGTTGAAAAATATATATTTTTCATTTTTTTTACAGCAGCAATACTATTTCTGGTATAATAACACCATATCAGTACTCCTTACGGAAAACGGCATAGCTCCAGTTCTAATGCTCAGGTTTTCGCCCATCGAGTATTTGCAAAGAGCCTAGACCATGGTCAACATTTGTGTATCGGGAGGCATATCGATCAGACGCCTTGGTCGTCACGAAAAGTGTCTCTTAAGAGGCACTAATCCAAATATGGTGTTATTATACCAGAAATAGTATTGCTGCTGTAAAAAAAACAAAAATATATATTTTTTCAATGATGGGAGACTCGTGTTTCATCATGACCGAAGGGGCCCCTTAAGACTACACAGGCAGTAGGCGTAGTGTTGCTCGTACTTTTTTGTTGTTGTTGTTGTGTTTCTTGTGTTGTAGCGCATCTACACTCTGAACACTATACTGGTACAGCACTCGGAGCAGTATTTTGTTTTCTATACAGTTACGTTGGAGCTCTGTTTTTGATCCAGACTGGGCTCGTCTTATTGTGTACGCACTCGTTTTTTCTTTCATGTTGTCAGTGATTCCAGTAAGTGTGTGTGTGTTTTTTAATTCTTGGTGAGGCAATACAACACCCCTACGTTTGCAGGACGCGCGATTTAAGTATAACACAGCTTGCGAATGTGAGTTTCGACGAATCCTCGACGTTCCCACGTGTTTCAGTTATTTTCGTTTTTATTTTGAACAGCAGTAGTACCAGGTATTCGGTAAACCACATTTATGCAGTCGGCGGTTTTTAAACCCAGATTAGACTCCTGTTCGTAATACGTAGTCGGGGCATAAATAAATAGCCCTGCAAGCTGGGTGTCATCCTGAAGTCATTTTTTTAATCGAAATGTGAAGCTATTGTCGTGCCCTTTTCGAAGAGGTGAGGAGACACACCCTGTGACAGGCAGCAACGCTCGCCTTATAGCCCTTTTAGTACTCCAGTGCACATAACCATATATTTGGCTCTAAATCCAAGCCATTTGTCCCCATAACGGGACTGCAGTCCTAAAAGGGTTAATAAGACTACGACTACGTACTGGTGTGTTTTTAGTGTGGGACGCACGGCCCTGTAGGTTTTTAAACCTCTGACAACTTGAAAAAAAATGCCTCTGCCAATTTTTTCCTTGAACATCGTTCGTGACAAGGCCAACCTATTACGGAGGACCATATTAAGTAGGACCAAATGTTATTAGTAAAAATGGATAAATGTATACTGCGGTCGTTGTGTTCACCGCAGGTCCTATAATAGTACTACATTGGGGTAGATTTTAGTGTGGAACGAACGCTCGGCCTTAACAAACCTCTTGACACGGCGCAAGCGCCCCCGCCCTGCTCTTATTCGTTGACATGCCTCCTTACATCTATATATGTCGCCCTTCTCCGCTACCCACCACCGTCACCGCCGTCTCGTTGTTTGATGTTTTTTTTTTGCGCAGGCGGACAAGTACGGCGTTCCCCGTATGTGTTTCATCAACAAGATGGACCGCACCGGCGCTAACTTCTACCGCGCCGTAGACATGATCAAGGTTAGCTTATATGCGTACGTAGCGTCCGCGATTCGCCATCCAACTAAGGGACCAACCGACCGCCCACGCCGCCGTATGGTATAGTACAGCAGTATGCTTTTGGTTGTCTGCGTCCGCGTCGCGAGTCTCACCCCTTCCTCCCTTCCTCCCTTCCTCCCTCCCTCCCTCCCTCCCTCCCTGCCTCCCTCCCTGCCTNCCCTTCCTCCCTCCCTGCCTCCCTCTCTCTCTTTCTCTCCCTTCCATACCTTGCATGTGCCGTTTGCACAAACCTTTTTTCTTTGTCGTTTTTCTTCTTTTTTTTTCCTGTTGGAACTGCTGTCAGTCTAACCTGAAGGCGGTGCCGGCGGTGTTGCAGCTCCCCATCGGAAACGAGATGGACTTCGTGGGCGTGATCGACCTCGTCTCGATGACGGTGAGGGATAACAGATACCGGTAGTACGCTTGAGCTGATGTTGTGGCGGCAGAATGGACACAGCGCCGACCGAGGGCGGGCAGGGGAGTGCAGCGCCGGCTGGCTGGCTGTACGACGTAGGTGGCCCGAGTATCGGTATCCTATATACGAGTACTTGCGTTGGATATCATGTCGAATTTTTCGATATATCGCTATATCGAACTTTCGATATAATGAAATATCGCACTTTGATACCGATACATCGAACTTTTGATATATCGATAGATCGAACTTTCGGCGGTATGTATTCATATATACCTTGGATTAGTGGCAAGTGTATGGTTTTGCACAGGCAGTGGATTAAGGGTCGTTCTTATCGAGCAACTTTTTTCCAAAAATTCTAAATATTTTTTTGGCGCAATTTTTAGGACTTCCAAATTCTCCGAAATTGTTTTTTTCAAATATTGGAATGCGGAGCCTTCCAAATATTTTGCCCTCTGTTTAAATTCCAAAGTTGCAAATAATTCCTGTTTTTTCTCGATTTTCCTGTTCATTTTTTTTTTTGGGAAATTTTGGAAAAAAGTTGCTCGATAAGAACGACCTTGAGTACCCTAAAGGATTAATACCGCTTTGTATATACCTCGTATTATAGCGGTGCGGCCAACGGGTGTGAATTGCCGTTCGGCCACACAAAAAACTGTTTTTTTGCTTGTGTGTCAAAACGTTTTTCAGCCGCTTGCGCCCCGCGGATTTTGTGTTGTTGTTTTTTCTTTTCCGTTGTGCTCTTTTACCTACCTGGTAGTTATGCTGGTGTCTGTGTGTGTTTTCCCGAGGAAGTACCGTACGTACTGCACTCGCAAATATGATACAACAATAGGGAAAGCACGGTCATACTTCATGCGCATCCACTTTTTTCGCGGTTCGCTTCTATCTATCTGAGCCACCCCTGGACCCTAAACCCTTCTCCATACAATTAAAACTCGAAACTCCAACGAACGAGGACGAAAACGGCGACCGCTCGAGTCGATACCGCCCCGCACGGAGCGGAAACCCCAAACCCCCCACTGTCTGGGCGCTTACTGGCCACTACCTCCGCCTATTCCCCAAATAAACGAAGAAATGAGGTGTTGACTAATAATTTGGATTGGTTGGGTTTCTTGGAGTCTATTTCCTGGTATATATGTAACAGTCCCAACCAACGAACAGTTGACTACGTATATACTCCGGGAAGCAGTGACCACATTGATATGTTTTTTTGTTCCTCCTTAAATATACGTATTCTTGAGTTTGAGTAACTCTGTTGGTTAGCAAACGGAGCAACTTCTGATTGGCTTGCGTATATAGCGCCTTCGGAATATCACCTGTTTCAACCATTCAGCTCCTCCACGTTTTTTCGGTTTCAATTATTTTTGTAAAACCCACAACCAAAATTGGGTTGTTTATCTTGAACCACTGTGATGGCCCCCATCCCCTTCCACAGGCGGTGACGTGGACCGGAGAGGAGCTTGGTGCCAACTTCGACGTGGTCCCGCTCGCCGAGTCGGACGCGGTCGACGCCGCCCTTAAGGAGTCGGCGCAGAAGTACCACGAGGAGCTGGTCGAGCTTGCGGTGGAGCAGGATGAGGACGCGCTGATGGCCTACCTTGATGTGAGCAAATTGGGGCAGGCGTTAGGGGGGGGGGGGGGGCCTTCATTTTTAAGCAAGACCAAAGGCGTTTGGGGGGGGGGGGGGAACTTAATTTTAAAACAACACCATGTCCCTATGGGGGGGGGGGGGGAACTTAATTTTAAAACAACACCATGTCCCTATGGGGGGGGGGGGGGAACTTAATTTTAAAACAACACCATGTCCCTATGGGGGGGGGGGGGGAACTTAATTTTAAAACAACACCATGTCCCTATGGGGGGGGGGGGGGAACTTAATTTTAAAACAACACCATGTCCCTATGGGGGGGGGGGGGGAACTTAATTTTAAAACAACACCATGTCCCTATGGGGGGGGGGGGGGAACTTAATTTTAAAACAACACCATGTCCCTATGGGGGGGGGGGGGGGGGGGGGGGGGGGGGGGGGGGGGGGGGGGGGGGGGGGTTACTCATGTCGTGCACGGCCGTTGTCATATTACCATAGACCCTCGCATCCCTACAATGCCGGGACGGAGCACGTCGGCCCGTCTGCGGAGACCCTGAAAAAAAGACCTCCGCGTTGGTACCACCCTCTCCAAACCAAACAACGCCAACATCAGCGTTCATGAACCTCAACGCGAACATGACCGTTGAACTTGAAGTTTTTAACATAATATCGTACGGGTGTACGTGTTCCATTTTCCCCCTTTTTTTGCTCATTTTTTTCAACAGGGCGAGGAGCCGTCCGTGGAGACCCTGAAGAAATGCCTCCGTATCGGCACCCTGGCGAACACCTTCGTTCCCGTCCTCACCGGGACCGCGTTCAAGAACAAGGGCGTGCAGCCCCTCCTGGACGCCGTGATCGACTTCATGCCCTCCCCCGTGGAGGTCGAGGAGATCAAGGGTGTCTCGGTGAGTCGAAGAATAACATCAACGTTTTTCCTAACTGTTGTTTCAGGGATGGAACAGTTTTCACCGGTAGTATCGCGAGTAGTATCGTGCGTAGTGTTTTATTCGCATTACGCGTACGTAGTACACCCACGCTGTGGTCTAATAAGGCGCTCTCGACAGTTGGTGTCATTTGAGCATAAAAATGAACTTGCACGCTAAGGTATAATGGCATTTTGTGTGTGTGTTTGTGTGTGGTCTTCATATTAACCGTTCCTTCTACCCGTCGACATTGAGCACATCTCAAGTGTCCGCCCCGATTCTTCCTCCTTGGAGGCAAACCTAAGCTCTGTGGTAAAAACTAGACGACACAGAGATACCACACAGTATATTGTAACGCAGCAAGGAGAGTAGGCATGTATTATAGTAGGCGTGCTTTCTACCCGTCGACATTGAGCACACCGCAAGTGTCCGTGCCGATTCTTCATCCAAACTCTGTGGTCACGCTACCACGACACAGAGGTGTACATTGTAACGCAGTATAGGGAGAGTAGGCATGTAGTCGCGAGTAGTATCGCGAGTAGTATCACGAGTTGTCGCGATTCTTGACGGCGGTGGTGGGCGTTGTCCCCTCCACCGTACAGATTGAATAGACCAAGGCTTGCGCGTCGAGTCGAACGCGATTATGCATATACTTCGAAGTAGCTTGCTCAGCAATCGCGCGTAATCTCAAAAGCAGTCGCTAGTAATCGTGCGCAATCTCGAGTAGTCGCGAGTATTAATGAGTAAATCTCGGGCAGCCAGGAGTAATGTCGATTGAAGAGACCAAGGGTTGCGCGTCGAGGCATAGGCGATTATGCAAATATCATAGGTTGCTCAGCAATCACGCGTACTCTTGAAAGTAGTCGCGAGTAATCGTGAGTAATGTCGTGTAGTCGCGAGTATTAATGAGTAATCTCGGGGCAGCCATGAGTATTGTCGATGAACTCATATTAATAGGAGTATACGCGAGCAGTGACGAGTAACCACGAGTACTCAAGTGACCACTCGATCCTGAACGAGACCCTTTATTTCGCTGCAAGTGTAGTTCCGTGAATTTGCTTCTGCAAAATCGCTCCCCTCCGGAGTAGAGTGCGACAGACGCTCGAGTCCCTTTTTTCTTGGGTTTTCGCTGCGTCAAAATGTGCGTTTCTTAGGAGGGTACGCCACCTATATCGTTTGTTTGAGCGCTCGACCACCCATGCGTCTCATTCCAGAAAAGGTTGGCCACAGTGATCTCTCAAAGCTGCACTCGTTAGAGCCGTAGCTTTGGAAGGGCCGCTAAAATGACTCCCAGCGTCACGGTCGGAATATATTTATACAGTATATATATATGACCGTGGTCATACGCGGGGAGCGTTAGCCGCGCGCCTACATACACCCCCCCCAATGGTCGAATGCCTTGAGGCAAGCAACGAATGAGCCCCACCCCCTCGGCCGCTGCCTTTTTCACGGAAACCCCGAAGACCACGTTCTATGCCATTTTTTGGTGATAGTTTCTTTGCCATTTGTTTTTTCAGGTACAAAAAGTGTCCCACACTTCGTGCAATTTTCCACGTACTACGCGGAGTGTTGGCCGCGTGTCTATATATACTCCCCGCCCCCCCTTTCCGGCTCCGTCCCGGCATTGTAGGGATGCGAGGGTCTATGGTCATACGACTACGGCCGTGCACGACATAAGTACCGCCCCTGCTGCCGCCTTCCCCCCCTTCCTTCCCACCCCCGCCTTTTATTTGGGGAACACCTTGGCCATCGTCACCATTTTTCTGGAAAATGTTTTCGTGACCCACCTTGTTCGTTTTAACACTCTAAATCCCACGATACACCTAAATCTGACTCTCATTCCAAGTGTTTCGTCGCTACAACGGGAGTTGAGTGCAATCTTGACTGTGCCTTACCTTAATCCATTCAGAACTGAAAAAAATGTCACACTAATTCTAAGTAGTTTGTCTCCAAATTCGCGGGACCAGTTCTTAAGGGGTTAAATAAAGCCTAAGCAGACCAAGCTGCAAAAATGTTATCGTGCGCATTTTCCCGAGTACTCCCCCGCCCTCTCGCTTTTGCTCCGTCTCGAAATAACTGGAATGTCTGCAAATCACCATATAATTCCAAGTGTTTCGTCGCGACAACGGGAGTTGAGTGCAATCTTGACTGTGCCTTACCTTAACCCATTCATAACTGAAAAAAATGTCCCACACTAATTCCAAGTAGTTTGTCCCCAAATTCGGGATATCCTACAGCGTGGCTTTCCCCTCTACCCGAGGAGGCCTCTGCCTGGGAACTCCGCCAATCGATAGCTGTCAAGTCACAGCTCCGGTGCTGTTGCACGATTCTACTGCTGTCTGTTGCTGCTGTAAAACTACAACGGGCTGAATGCGGCTCATTAAAACGAAAGCCATACGTTGGGAAACCCTTTGAATGAATTTCAAAAAAAAAAAATGGGTGTCGTGCGTCATGCCCACCCAAGCAGCCAGCTTCATTCAGTCTGCACCCCGTCCATCGACACACACACCAGAAAGCCTGCAGATCGCGAAACACCAAAGCCATTGGCTCCAGGCGGGAGACACACAAGACGCTCCCATACCCCAAGTGTGGAGTAGAGCGGCTCGGTCCAACATGCCGACATGCGCAATGCGCAAGGCGTGTACCCATCCTGACATGACCGCGAGCACTCATAACTGCTTTTTTCGTAATGAAGTGGGTGCACAGCTTTTTCTTCCAAACATACAACGACTGGGGAGACAACGGGGAACAGCCATAACTGCTTTTTTTTCTCAGAAGTGGGTGCACAGCTTTTGCTTCCAAACATGCAACGACCTCGGGGACAACTGGGACGGCAAGTCCCGGGTTAGAACTTGCCGTCCCAGTTGTCTCCGCAGCCGTTGTATGTTTGATAGCATAGTCTTTGCATCCACTTCTTGCAGAAAAAGCAGTTGTGGCTGCTCTGGGTCATGTCCGGATAAGTACACGCCTTGCGCATTGCGCATGTCGGCATGTTGGACCGAGCCGCTCTACTCCACACTTGGGGTATGGGAGCGTCTTGTGTGCCTCCCGCCTGGAGCCAATGGCTTTGGTGTGTCGCGATCTGTTGGCTTTCTGGTGTGTGTCGATGGACGGGGTGCAGACTGAATGAAGTTCCTTGGGTGGGCATGACGCACGGCACTCATTTTATTTTCGAAATTTAAAGGGTTTCCTGATTTCTGGCTTTCGTTTTGATGAGCCGCGTTCAGCCCGTTGTAGTTTTACAGCAGCAACATACATACAGCAGCAGGATCGTGCAACAGCACCAGAGTTGTGACTTGACAGCTGTCGATTGGCGGAGAGCCCAGGCAGAGGCCTTGAGCAGGGGAGGGCCACGCTGTAGGGTATCCCGTCGGAAGTGTGCATGAAGCTCTTTAGCAGACTGCTAGGCTTTGGGGACTGGTGTGGCCTGTGCTTCTGAAACGATACCTCGCGTGGTCATTTTTTCTTTTCCTGCCTGTCTCTGTGACTGCTAGATGACGAGAAAATCCAACCTACACGCACAGCGGTGGCGTGTAGTATGTATGTGGTATCTAGGCATACCGTGTATGGCACAGGGCTTTTCCCTGTGTGCCCTCGAAGGTCTGCCTGCTGTAAGGCGATGCTTTACCACGAAAGTACCGCTCCTTGTTTCCTCTCCTTGTTTTTCTTTGTGTTGGGCCAGAAGGTTGCTGCTCGCTTGTGTCAGCAAGAACTCGCGTGTTTTTGAGACCGGTCGGACATTTTCCCCCAGCAGAGCAGTCAGCTCGCCAGCCGTCGACAATCCCGAACACAGCCGGCTGGAGGCAAGACAAGTCGAAGGCTTGAGTGCTCGTGTGTAGCAGAGCCTACCTCGCGTGTCCGTCGGTTCCTTTGGCCTGTGATCGGCGCTGTGTCCGAAGGGATCACCCTGTACGTAGATGAGCACCAGACCACCCTGTTTTCGAAGTTTACTTTATATGGGGTTTGAATATTGAACTGGAATGTCTGCAAATCACCGATACGGGGGACCGCAGTTAATGGGACCAAATGTTGTCAGTAAGAAGAGGTAACTATATAGTTTTTTGTGTGTACCGTAGGTCCTGTTTACTACATTAGCCCACCCCGTAACAGTCGTTTTTTCCAAAACAACCCCACCACCACCACCACCACGTTTCGCTTTACGCTTTGATGCAGCAAACAATGCCTGCCTGGTTGGTGAAACCTCAACGTGCTCCGTCCCGGCATTGAAGGGGTGCGATGGTCTATTGGCCATACGACTACGGCCATGCACGACTCGAGTACACCCTCGCTCCACCCCTCCACCCCCCCTCCGCCCCTGCTCTGTCGCGAAACGGATGCGTGGTCAATGGTAAAATTACCAAGGTGAGCAACAAATGAGTTATGCCTACCACGCCCCCCCCTCCCTCCCACCCTCCCACCGCCTGCCTCGTACTATATTGGTATCACACCTTGACGGAGTTGAACACGCTGCTGCCTGACTGAAGGACGCCCGAGTAGATCCTGGTGAAGGTGAGGGTGCCCACGAAAGGGTCCGACATGATCTTGAAAGCCAGAGCGGCGAAGGGAGCATCGTCGTCCGAGGGCCGCGACATGGCGGTCTCTCCGTCGAGCTGAAAACAGTAAAACAAAAAAAGAAAAAAAAAAGAAGAAGAAAAAAAAAAAGACGTGACAAAGGATAATTTCAGTAACATTCAAAGACATCAGTCAGGATAAAGAGGGAGAGAGAACAGAAGGGCGAAGATAATAAATGGGATAAAAAACAATAAAAATAAAGTAGTGACGCTCTTAGTGCCGGTTGCCCTTATATATAGAGTGCCCGTGAAATCGCCTGGCATATATATGGGGTTAACCAGTGCGGCAGTGTGCGAAATAGTGCCGGTAGCCGCTATAATGCCGGTGTTGTTGTCTGACGGACGAATACCGGCACAATACAGGGCAGACCCTTACTAATAAAAGCATAGAATATATAGGCTTTCTGCAATCATTTTTTTTTCCCGGAAACGCTCTGGGGGGGGGGGGGGGGGTGTACTTCATGTTTTGCATGGCCGTAGTCGTATGACCATAGACCCTCGCATCCCTACAGATGCCGGGACGGAGCGACGTGGGTTTTCACCAACCAGGCAGACATTGCTGCACCAAGCGCGAAGCGCCGTGAGGTTTGCGGCGAGTCGCATGAGGGCGAGCTGCATCCTCACTAAAAACCGCCTTGAGGCGGACTTGCAGTATGGAGACAGCTTCAATGAGTTAATTTAATTTTGGTGTGGAAGGGGGGGGGGGGTCCCACCCATTGCTATACCCTAACGTAGCCCCCCCCCCCACCACCACCACCACCACGTTTCGCTTTACGCTTTGATGCAGCAAACAATGCCTGCCTGGTTGGTGAAACCTCAACGTGCTCCGTCCCGGCATTGAAGGGGTGCGATGGTCTATTGGCCATACGACTACGGCCATGCACGACTCGAGTACACCCTCGCTCCACCCCTCCACCCCCCCTCCGCCCCTGCTCTGTCGCGAAACGGATGCGTGGTCAATGGTAAAATTACCAAGGTGAGCAACAAATGAGTTATGCCTACCACGCCCCCCCCTCCCTCCCACCCTCCCACCGCCTGCCTCGTACTATATTGGTATCACACCTTGACGGAGTTGAACACGCTGCTGCCTGACTGAAGGACGCCCGAGTAGATCCTGGTGAAGGTGAGGGTGCCCACGAAAGGGTCCGACATGATCTTGAAAGCCAGAGCGGCGAAGGGAGCATCGTCGTCCGAGGGCCGCGACATGGCGGTCTCTCCGTCGAGCTGAAAACAGTAAAACAAAAAAAGAAAAAAAAAAGAAGAAGAAAAAAAAAAAGACGTGACAAAGGATAATTTCAGTAACATTCAAAGACATCAGTCAGGATAAAGAGGGAGAGAGAACAGAAGGGCGAAGATAATAAATGGGATAAAAAACAATAAAAATAAAGTAGTGACGCTCTTAGTGCCGGTTGCCCTTATATATAGAGTGCCCGTGAAATCGCCTGGCATATATATGGGGTTAACCAGTGCGGCAGTGTGCGAAATAGTGCCGGTAGCCGCTATAATGCCGGTGTTGTTGTCTGACGGACGAATACCGGCACAATACAGGGCAGACCCTTACTAATAAAAGCATAGAATATATAGGCTTTCTGCAATCATTTTTTTTTCCCGGAAACGCTCTGGGGGGGGGGGGGGGGGGTGTACTTCATGTTTGCATGGCCGTAGTCGTATGACCATAGACCCTCGCATCCCTACAATGCCGGGACGGAGCGCTTGGGTTTTCACCAACCAGGCAGACATTGCTAGCACCAAGCGCGAAGCGCCGTGAGGTGTTGGGCGAGTCGCATGAAGGGTGAGCTGCATCCTCTAAGAACCGCCTGTGAGGCGGACTTGCATATGGATGACAGCTTCAATGAGTTAATTTAATTTCTGGTGTGGCGAGGGGGGGGGGGGTCCACCACCACCACCACCACGTTTCGCTTTACGCTTTGATGCAGCAAACAATGCCTGCCTGGTTGGTGAAACCTCAACGTGCTCCGTCCCGGCATTGAAGGGGTGCGATGGTCTATTGGCCATACGACTACGGCCATGCACGACTCGAGTACACCCTCGCTCCACCCCTCCACCCCCCCTCCGCCCCTGCTCTGTCGCGAAACGGATGCGTGGTCAATGGTAAAATTACCAAGGTGAGCAACAAATGAGTTATGCCTACCACGCCCCCCCCTCCCTCCCACCCTCCCACCGCCTGCCTCGTACTATATTGGTATCACACCTTGACGGAGTTGAACACGCTGCTGCCTGACTGAAGGACGCCCGAGTAGATCCTGGTGAAGGTGAGGGTGCCCACGAAAGGGTCCGACATGATCTTGAAAGCCAGAGCGGCGAAGGGAGCATCGTCGTCCGAGGGCCGCGACATGGCGGTCTCTCCGTCGAGCTGAAAACAGTAAAACAAAAAAAGAAAAAAAAAAGAAGAAGAAAAAAAAAAAGACGTGACAAAGGATAATTTCAGTAACATTCAAAGACATCAGTCAGGATAAAGAGGGAGAGAGAACAGAAGGGCGAAGATAATAAATGGGATAAAAAACAATAAAAATAAAGTAGTGACGCTCTTAGTGCCGGTTGCCCTTATATATAGAGTGCCCGTGAAATCGCCTGGCATATATATGGGGTTAACCAGTGCGGCAGTGTGCGAAATAGTGCCGGTAGCCGCTATAATGCCGGTGTTGTTGTCTGACGGACGAATACCGGCACAATACAGGGCAGACCCTTACTAATAAAAGCATAGAATATATAGGCTTTCTGCAATCATTTTTTTTTCCCGGAAACGCTCTGGGGGGGGGGGGGGGGGGTGTACTTCATGTTTGCATGGCCGTAGTCGTATGACCATAGACCCTCGCATCCCTACAATGCCGGGACGGAGCGCTTGGGTTTTCACCAACCAGGCAGACATTGCTAGCACCAAGCGCGAAGCGCCGTGAGGTGTTGGGCGAGTCGCATGAAGGGTGAGCTGCATCCTCTAAGAACCGCCTGTGAGGCGGACTTGCATATGGATGACAGCTTCAATGAGTTAATTTAATTTGGGTGGCAGGGGGGGGGGGGTNGGGGGGGGGCTACGTTAGGGTATAGCAATGGGTGGGGTGTAATATGGTAGGATATGTACTGGTAGGGTAAGAGGATAGGAGGGTAGGATATTATGTGGTATATGAGAACGGGCCGAATAGGAAAGGGAAGGGTTGGAGGGGATAGGTTTGGGAAGGACAGTATAGGAATGGGCAGGACGGGAAGTGATCGGGCACGGTGAGAAAGGATAGGTTAGGAAGAGGGTAGGAAAAGGTAGGGATGGTTGCGTGGGGAAGGATAGGATAGGATAGGAATGGGAAGGGAAGGGTAGGGTAGGGAGTAGGAAAGGGTGGGATAGCATAAGAAAGGCCATATAATAGGTAAGAGGATAGGATACGAGTAGCCAAGGGTAGGATAGCATAGGAAATGGTGTGGTAGCGTGGGAAAGAGGATAGGATACGAGTAGCCAAGGGTAGGATAGCATAGGAAATGGTGTGAAGGAAAGGGTAGGATACACAAAGAGCAGGAACTGATATATTTCACTGAATACCTGGCACGATTTTATACGCTGATGTTAACATCGTTCTTCTCCGGCCCTCCTCCACCGGCTCAGGGGAAGACGGAGCGCGTAGGCCGCATGCTCGAGATGCACGCCAACAACCGCGAGGAGATCAAGGAGGCTAGGGCCGGAGACATCGTCGCCCTCTGCGGACTTAAGGCAAGATTATTTTTTTTACAAAAAAAGCCGAAAACGTTATTGGTAGTCTTCGGCGGTATTATCAGTCTAAAACGGGTTTTTGACGGAAAAGGAGAGACGAACACGGCATTGGCAGTCTAAGGCGGTATTGTAGGTTTAAAAAACGTTTTCGACACGAAAAAAAAAGCTTTCTGTTGTTTGCGTTATTTTTTCGTGGAGCGGCTATCTATAATGCCAATGCGGTGAAACCCCGATGCTTGGAACGCTGTTGGCTTTTTTCGCGGATGTTGGACTTGATGTCGGGTGTCGATTGTTGGCGTTGAGTTCGCCTTTGAGCTTGACGTACGTTAGTTAGCGTTGAAATTGACATCCAACTGACTTGACGGCCAACCTGGTATCGAATTTGACGGCTATCTTAACGTTGAACTTGACGTTGGAATTTTACATGAAGATGAAGGTATTCTTGTCTTTGAAATTGACGTCAAACTCGAAGTTGAAATTGACGTCCAAGTTGACGCTGAACTTGAAGTTTGAAAAGTGTACTTGACGTTGAACTTGGAGACGTGCTTGACGTTGGTATTGGCGTCCACCGTGACGTTTAACTTGACGTTGAAATATTCGTCAAATGTGACGTCTAACCTGACCTTGAACTTGCACTTGGCGTCTACCTTGAAGTTGAACTTGACGTCCGCCGAGACGTCTACCTTGAAGTTGCTTTTGACGTCCACCGAGACGTCCAGGTTGAGCTTGAACTTGAAGTCGTGCTTGACGTCGATTGTTTGTTCCCCTTTTCCACTTGAGCCACATTTTACTGGAAAAACAAGCTTGGAAATAGGATTTAAGACATTTTTGGCAGCCGTGAATGTCTCAACTAACTCGAGCTCGTACACTGTGCCGTACAACTTGAACGTCGGAAAAAAAACTCACATACACACAGGACACGACCACGGGAGAGACGCTCTGCGTCAAGGACGACCCGATCATCCTGGAGAAGATGGACTTCCCCGAGCCCGTCATCAAGGTGACCTCCCGCTCTATACCCCATGGTGGTTAGACGGATACGGCGATGCATGGCATGAGTGCCCCCCCCCCCCCCCCCCCTTTCCCTCATGACCTGTCGATGGAAACCCGACGTGCTCCGTTCCGCAGTCGTAGGGATGCGTGGGTCTATGCTCATACGACTACGGCCATGCATGACATGAGCACCCCCTCTCCCCTACGTCTCGAAACGGATGCGTGGTCAATGGTGAAATGTCTAAAACAAGCAATGAAATGAGTACGCATCCCCCCCTCCTCTCACACACACCCCTCCACCCCTGCTAACAAAACCACCTGAAGGTGGCGGTGGAGCCCAAGACCAAGGCCGACCAGGAGAAGATGTCGACCGCTCTGGCCAGGCTCGCCGCCGAGGACCCGTCTTTCCGTTTCTCGCGTGACACGGAGACCGGCCAGACCGTCATCGAGGGAATGGGTGAGCTGCACCTGGAGATCATCGTGGACCGCATGAAGAGGGAGTACAACGTCGAGGCTAACGTCGGCGCCCCCGAGGTGGGTTTATACGGTTGGCGGTTGCGTTCTCGGGCGGGGACGGGGGGGGGGGGGGGGGGGGGGGGGGGGGCCCCG